>CANXYI011095344.1:0-13275 GCA_948208565.1 Hura crepitans
AAATGTGTTAAATGTTAGAGTATGTGTAATTAATGACATTAATAAAAACATATGGCATGTAAAATATGTGATAAGGCATTTTGAATGGTATGTATACTAAATTAACATATAGGAATCCATATTATGTTCATAATGCCATAAAGTGCATTAAAATGCATAAATGATGTATATTGTGCTTAATGTAATAATTGAGTACATTAATGCTTAAATTGATATTATTTGACTTATTTGACACATATTAAGGTGTTTGAAAGCAAACGAATGCTTATGGAATGTAAAATGCACATGATGTATGATTTTGTGCAAAGTGGGCATATTATGAGTAATGGTGTAAATTGTGTATGGAAATGATATGCAAGTATGATTTATGACATGTTAAATGCATTATGAGTTATATATGATAATCGAATGGTGTTTAGGGCCATGACATGTATGTTGACCGAGATGGACTATAAGGCCAACTTTATGTGTGTAACACACCCTACCCATTTTTACCTGAAATAAGCAAGGTGTGTCACTTCCCATTGAGGTCACCCATCCTAGGATTTCTGCAAGGGCCACTCGTTTAACTCCTACCCACTTTAGCCCAATGTTGTCTGAACATGTTCTTTACCTAAATCTGATCACTTATTTTGTTATTATATCCTATTTTAGTCCGTTAAAAGTTTCTTCAGGCATTACTAGACAACTATAGAAATTCAGGCAGCTGTGGTTCCTAACCCAATTAAACCTGCAGAGAAAAACACTTCAAATTAAAAGTCCCTACTTATTCCTCCTTTGAACCCTCTAGTCCCCTAAAATAGCCAGCAACACAATTACCCTTACATTCACAGTACATAGGGTCGAAGACCTATCAACACATAGACATGCCAAGAAAGATAACCATTCATTGCATAATACTTTATATATATATACTAATTTCACTTTATGAATACACACAGTTCCACTACCCATTCTAACCTACATATATACATGAGTGCAATACACTATATGTACATAATTCAAAAGAAAAGTAGTATACCAAAAGACCGAGATAGCTACACTGATGCTAACGTCCGATGCTGACCCGAACTTTAATCACGACCTGCGCATTGGAATATCAACATGTTGAGTACAAGACTCAGTGGTGGAATAACATAATTATATTATATCTCATGCAACAGACAATATGCAAGGTTCTGCACATAGAAAGTCATCCTAACATACTAGTTCCTTCATTCTTTTATTCAATTGAGTATTTACTTATTCAAATTAATTATCATTTATTACTATTTACGCTATCTGTTCATAGGCTCATATACAAACTACACTTAAAGACACTGGATAGTGGGATTATCCTATGCAGTGGCCCACTTTAAGGCCTAGGTAGCTACATCTACCTCGCCCGATAGCAAGGACCCATCCGTAGACCACTCCTAATATCAGACTAGTAGATAGTAGGGACCCATTCATAGACCACTCCCAATATCTGTGAAGCATCACACAGGAACCCATCTGTAGACTACTCCCAATACCCACTGTCACACTAAATAGGATGCTAAAGCATCGCACAGTCTCAACATCACTAACACACGGTAATGGGCCCTAGAAGGACCGATTACCTAGTAGCTACTCTATCCCTAGTTGACTGGTCAACTCATCTAGTGGGTGTCTAACTAATGGACCATTACTAATTTAGACCATATTTAGTGTCATTATATCCTTATTTTGCCATTCTAGATCTAATTCTCACATTTAATTACAATTTTGCCACTATCGTAAAATCACTATTCATTTGGTCATTTTTCATTTTAGGCATCTCGTTGCTTATCTCATTCAAACCTCATTCCCAAGGTCAATTTACTTTATCAATCTTATATTTTAGTCCCTAACTAGTACACATAAATTTACTTAAATGTTCACCATAAAATCACACTAATTAGGTCCAAATTTTGGACACATTGCACCACAAATTTTAGGTTAATTTTCTTATTCTTTAAGCGCTCCCTAAACATCATTTTTACATATTAAATGAGCAAATCCTTTAACTCACACATTATACACAAATTAGACCACCATTCGACCATCAATACATATACACACACATATACCATTTCTTACTAAATTATTCCACATTTTACATTAATTTACCACAAATTGCATACTTATTTTCACATTACTCATAAAACTACATGTTTACATGCAAATATACCCCATTTCCATATAAGTATTATAACTCAAAATGCACACACATGCAACGCATAATATAATTAATGTATTCCACATACCTAGGGTGCTTTTACACCCTTTTCTCCACCACTAGCACTTGGAATGACTTACTCCCTCACACTTGGATTCTCTCCTCCTAACATACACCAAAAACACTTAGAGAAATTCCTAGAAAATTATCTATAGCTCAAATCAAAATTCTAAAACCATAGAAGTTATTACAATTGCCTAAATTAAATACACCAAAAATAAAAAATGAAATTAGAACATTTTCTCTTGCTTGAGGTACTATTCACTCAAGTAGTGAATTAGGAAATTTTGCTCCCTTTTCTTGAAATTCTTGGTACAATTGATATTGTTAGATGATGGAGGCTTGATTTATATTAATTTTGAATGGATTTAGGGGAATTTTTAGAGAGAGAAAGCACTAAAATGGTGGCTTTTTCTTCCTTAGGGCGTCAACTATGGAGGGATGAGGGGAAGGAAGATGATTCTCCTAAGTATGGGATGTAACCAGGTGTTAAATAAGTCCCATTTGCTGGGCTTGATCCATCAATTTGGCCTAAATAGGGCCCAATCCCTTTATGTACATAATAGGTTACTTTTTGCTTGAAAAATTCAAAAAATATTCTCTACATGTCCAAATATTCCCATTTTAGTTGTAAAAATCCTTAATTACTGAGACTAAGGCCCATGTAAAATTTCAGCCCAAAATTCTTTCGGGAGCAAAAATCACAATTCACCATAGATTGGGTTTTACATTCAAAAATTCGTAAAATATTCTCTGTTACTCCAAAAATTCTTATTCTAGTTTTAAAATTCCTAAGTTAATGAGACTAAGGTTTAGGAAAAATTTTAGGTCAAAAGTCAACTATTGACTCTTTGGCACTATTTACGATCGAAATAAAATATTCAGAAAAAATATCAGTTGGCTTCAGAAAATTCTAATTCCTCTTTCATCATACTCAGTGGAATTTTTTAGGTTCAAGGTATGATATTTCGAGACCATTCGAGCACATTCCTGGGTTTAAGGCTATCCTGGCCTGAAATCATTTTATCTTCAGAAACATTAGTTTATGACTTAATATGAATTATTGGTTCTGCTAAAATTTTTAATTCATTCATTTTCCCTAGTTTTAGTCCCATCAACGTTTTATGACTAATATACCAGTCATCGGACTCAGAACGATGATCTGGACCATGAGGAACATTATCCGGGCCCGTCCGGTACTGTTCACAAGATTTTGACTTTTGGGCGTTACAATATGTGTGTCACTTAATTGCAAGTTGGATATGCAATATGCTAAGTGAGGATTTAGTATGAGAAGTTGGTATGATTTTGAAATGATGTTGTATAGGGATATGTAATGTTCATGTAGTTGTGATTGTGCTTATAATTCATAAATGTTATATTGATTTTGGAGATATGAAAAAGTGTGCAATAATGCACCTAATTAGTATGTATTACGATGAGAAAGTAGTGAAATAAAGAATATGAGACTTGATGGTCGAATGGTTTATTAGGACATGTAAACTTGTGTTTTAAGTTATATACATGACTTTATGGGTATGGAATATGTGATTATGGCCATGTATATAATTTTGATTGCTAATGTAATTTATACATGAATGGTATGCATGGCCAAATGATATCTTTGAAATGTATGTGCATGCAAAATCATGAAATGTGGAAATGGTGCACATGCATGACGTACTCATTATATTTGGTGATAAACATGATTAAAAACATATATGGATGAAGTTTAAGACTGTAATAGGTTATAAACACATAATAAGCCTATATGAGGCATTACAACACTAAGTATGTCGTAATGTGTGTCTTGATGAACATTCCGTTTTGTATCTTGGATTAGCATATGCTATGAATGAATGTGAAAATGGCAATTATGTAGTGACAAATAATGAATGAGATGGAAAATAGTGGTTTCAAGTTTGATGGCCATAATGCATATATGTATATGTTTATCTCTCATATGTTTGCTATTGATGATGATTGTCCATAAATTGATGCTTATGATTAAATGGGCTTAAGAAAGGATATGTAACATAATTGAAAATGGTAATGGATACTCGAAGGCTTGTGTCCGAATGGTCATGTATGTGGCCATAAAATGTTTTGAGACAGATTATATGCATGTATGAGGTAGTACACCATCAGGTAATGTCAAGATACATTTTATGATGAGATTCGAGCATAATGCATCTTGAATGAGCTTATGCTATTTTATGAACGAATATGGCAATTTTATGACATAAAGAAATGATTGATGCTTATAAGAGTAAATGTAATGTTGATTACGTGTAAAATGAGAAAATGCAAAAATATACGTGTATGTGGGCATGGTCGAATGGCCTATAGTATGAAGTCATGTGTATGATGCATACTATGTATGCTAGGAATAATGCATGACCCTATGCATAAGAATGATCATGTGAACATGTAATGACATATGTAAAATAGTGGGAATCAATATAAAGATATATATGAACTATTAATGTATGAAAGATGAAATGATGATATGAATGGCATATGGTAATTGTAAAATGCCATAATGCATGATGAGATTATAATATAGCTAAATGGCCTAATATAGAAATTGATAATGAACTAGTGATATGAACGACATATGGTAGTTGGGAAACACCATAATACACAAAGAGATTATGAGATGGCCAAATGGCATAAATGAGACTTCATCTCTTGATAAATCATTGTGAAGCCAAAAGGCTTAACTTATGTTATTATTGATGCTTGAATGCACCTAAAATTTTATAGAAGCATGATATAATGCTTAAAGCCTATAAAATTTTAACTTTGATTATAATGAATGGATAATCATAATATATGTAATCATGTGAAACATAATTAAGTAATATCCCATAAGAGTATGACAACCTAGATTAGATAGGTTGGCCGGTCAATTAGAGGGATGATAGCAATAGCTAGGGCACTTCGATGCTTTGATATCGGTTTATAGGTCCACTTTTAATCCTAAAGACCTGTATTTTTATGATATTTGGATTTATGCGAGTGCAGCCATTGCAAGGTTCCATAAGGGGCCACTACACACTTATATGTGGGTGCATCCACCGTAAGGTTCCATAGAGGCTACTGCACACTTATATATGGATGCAGCCGCGTAAGCCTAGATGGGTACTACAAACTTTTTCTATAATGGTGCAGTAGCAGTAAAGTCCAAAATATGAACTGCTGTACATCTATGAGACCTTTATGGTCGAGATCCTGATATCTAGTTTCAAGAGTTATCTATTGTTTATAGGTAAGGTAAATTAAAATGAAGAAAATGATAATTAAATGATATATGCTAAGGAGAATAAAACAAAAAACAACAAAATGGGAATAATCGCATTATTGTATGAACCTTATTATTGACATATGTAAGAAAAGAGGTTAGTTTCTCCTTACATGTAATTTATCTTGCATATTCTGCATGCTATGAACAATCCATGATCTTATGGATATAAGTGATCATGAAGACATGTAATGATGTGTGTAATGAAATGAAATGAAATGCAATATATATATGCATGAATGATGCTATGGCTGAATGGTTTTATATGATGACCATAGTGTGTTTGAGGCATGATGTGTGAAAAGTAAGACATAAAGAGATGTTACGATGCGATAAAATAATATAGTATGTCATTATCACATGGTTAGAGAAGCATTAGAGATGTCTCCATGTTAGGATTTCTAACATTATGGAAATGTCCTAATTTCTTATGCTGATACATCCATGTATGAAATATTGATCCTTTGTATGGTAGGACTATATGCTATCCATGTTTATGTTATTTAAAGCATTCAATATATGGTGAATGATATAAATGTGTTCATAATAAGATTAAAGAACATCTAAAGGCATGTGATATTGTGATGTATTCCATATTGAATTCTTTATATGGTTAATACTTGTTAAGTAGAATAATCTATCATGACTGATATTGTATACTTATAAATGTTTCATACTATACTAGATACACCACAAAGTTGCAAAGCTTAACACATCATTTGTTTTTTATGCACAGGGATTTATCTAAAGATGATATTAGATACACAGTTTTTATATGTTATTTGTATAAATAGTAGAAATAGTGTATAAGCACTCATATATATATATTATTGTAGAGATTATAGGCTTACAACGTATTAAAAGTTTAGAGATCTTGTATATGTATATATATGAGAACATTTTATTAATGGATATCGATATATGATGATTTATGTGTTGTTGTCTATATATGGATTGGAATGGATATGAGATGAGTTGATATTTATATGTATTGTGATTAAGATGATGATGAGTTTTGGATGGTCAAATGGACCAAGTTGAAGTTGAGATTTGGTTAGATATATTAGAAGTGTTGTTTTATGCAGGTTACTATTTGGGATAATGTCCCAATATAGTTGTTATACTATCAGATTTTTGACACAAATACCCTATTAGTAAACCTTATTTGAGGTTTTTATTAAGACTGGTTTTCATAAGTTATATGATAAGAAGATATATATTTGTTTAAAAAGAAAAGAAAAAAAATTAAGTAAATCAAATAAGTAGTAAGATGAAGTATGGTTGTGTGTCACTCCTTATTCAGGTTTGGCAACCGAATGATTAAAGGGTGTCATAGGTGTATTCGATAAAAGAAGCACACACATGTACATGCAATCATGCCAAGCATGCAATTTTAAGGGATCAAGTCATATGGCAACTACATGATCATATTAAGTTATTAAGTTATCATCATCCATTAATACCAAGTTTATGTCATTCAAGCATCTTAGTTCATTATGCGTATTAGCATTATAATTCCATACTTACAATGTGTAAATTATGTGTAGATTATTTAGGACACTTGATTTATTCACTTATGGTTTTTATTGAGTTTGAATAATTTAACTAAGTTACAATTATTCATTAACTTATCTGATTATGTACACATAAGGATTTATTGTCCACTTATTATCTTTTATCCGACTTTTAGCCCATATCTGACAGACATATATCCAAGTACTAGATATCGAGATCACATTATATAGTGACCCATATTTTTGGCCTCTGTGCTGCTACACCAACTAGTAATGTTTAGTGGTCCTATTAAACCTCCCAATGGTCTCACCCACTGAAGATTATGTGCAGTGGTTCTGTTGGACCTCCTGGCAACTGCACCTGCATGAAATAATTAAATAATGTATAATATCAACATGGCCAATATATAGGTGTGCAATGGTCCTACTAAACCTCCTCATGGTTACACTCACATAAGAATGTGTGTAATGATTCTATCGAACCTCTCCACAGCTGCACTCGCATGAAAGTAATCAAGTATCAAGGTTATCAACATTAATGACACCAAAGTGTCCTAGCAATTACTACATCCCCTAGTTGACCGATTAACCTATCCAGCAAGCTATCTAACATAAATGGGTCATTATCTTTCTATTCTCATTATTCATTAGTCATATGATTTATAGTCACAATCTTGGGCTTAAATTGAATCATATGTTTACTTTATAGTATCTTGTCGACATCACATTACGTATCTCAAACACAAGTCTTATTATGTACATTGCCATTTCTAGATGTTATTCCACATTAGTATACTTATATCACCATTTTTATTACGTACCTTGTCATCTATCATTTATCATGCACATGTCAATCACTAACATTATTGTAGCATTAATTGTTATCATTAATGTATATGTTACAAACATTACACACTACATATGTTATCACACACATATACATGTCCCATATACCACATTCACATCATTTCATGAAAAGCATTAATGTACATTCCTAGTACATGTTATAGTCATTAATTTTAGGCTATTACACTACAAGTTCCATCCTTTACACAACAAATTAGGAAATTCCCACTATGTCCCTAAATTCCATATTACACACATCATTCTTAATCTTTCGTATTTAGCTTGTTTTTCCTCTATTTTTTATTTAGTTAAGTTCATTAACATGCATTAAACCCTAAAATACCCTAGGAACCAATTTAGGGTTATTCTAACCCCTAAACTCATGCAAACCCTAAATTCACATTAATATGGAATTTTCACAATTTATAGTTCTAAGCACATATTTTATCGAATACACATATAGAGATGTTATATAATGACCTTGGATCAATTCTATAACTTTTCCTTGCCTCAGTTCTCATTCCCCTCCATGTTCTCTAATTTTCATAATATGTCAAAAATTAAACAATTCATAAAAAATATATACAACTCTAAATTTGAAATAAAAGCATAATCGTGATTTAGAGCATCTCTAGTTACCTAGAAAAATACTCAGGATTCGATTCGGGGCTCGATATGATTTAGAGGTTTAAAACCTTAAATCTTTAAATCTCTCTTTTTGCCCTCAAATGGCCTCTTTGTGTATAGTTGATCCCAAAATCAGCTTTTAAAGATAAAATAGAGCAAGTTTGGTGTAAAAAATATGAGATTTGGTGGGAAGATGAGAGAGAAATAAAAAAAGGGAGGAGAGAGAAATTGCTAGTAATGGCATTGGCCAAAGGTGAAAAGAAAGGAAGGTGACTTGATTTTTCTACCATACACATGCACACACCAAAACCCTTTTATATTATGTTGATAAATGGCTATGATCATGCCACGTGGCAATTGAATGGCCACAATTAATCCTATTTATGTTTTAAGCTTCAAAAATGTGAAATAAATATTAGAGGTCTCTAAAAATCATGCTTTTAGTGTAAAAAATTACTAAATTCTTTAATTAAGGGACTTGTAAAAGCTCAGGCCCAAATTCCAATAGGAACTAGGTTAACTACTCACTCACATAATTAAAAATTTTTGATTAAATATCAATCAATCTCAGAAAATTCCAATTCCACCACCATTAAACTATTTTTAATTTTTTACCTTCAGGATATGCTATTTTCAAGTTAATTTGGGCACATCTCAGCCATTTTCCCACGTAATGTAAATTAAGGTCACTATTTACTAAATATTAGCATAAAATAATTTATTAGTTCTATGGCTAGTGCTAATTACTTTATTTTCCTCATTATTTAGCCCATCCAAGTTTTATGGCTAGTACTCCCTTTTAGCCTTCTTAATGTGACTTGGTTACCTAGGAAATATTATTTATCCATCAGGAAGCACTAGTCACAAAATTAAGATTTTCGGGCATTACAATGAAGGTGCATGAATGTCAGATAAATAAGAAAAGGGTTACAGGAGAAGTTATATTTTGTAAATAGTTTATCGTGACGTATAAGTAAGTAAGAGTTATGTAATATTATGGTTTTATGGCTTGGGTTATATACATAATGTATGAAATCAGTATTGTATAAGAGAATTTATATGTATCAAGTAGTTGTGTATGTTTAATGTGGTTTTAGGGTATAGTTTATATCTAATGTGTATATTTATATATATGATGGCATATGTATATATTAAAGGTTAGATATATGGTGGATACAAATGAGATGTTAAATATGATTGTGTATATATATTCATATATGTACTGATATTTTATGGATATGTTAAAACATGTGTGATTGAGGATTATTAATTATATATATGTATATGTGTGTGTGCATGCACGTGCACGTGCATATTGTTATGTTTAAGATGAGCTAACAATGTTATGGGAGTGATTAGATGGATCATGTAGTTGAGAAAAGATGTGCATAATATTTTTAGAAGTGTATTTCCTTACAGGTTACTATTTAGGCTAATAATTCTGGACAGTCATTATGCTATCGAATTTTTGGCATAAAGTTCCAATTAGTGATTCTATAAATAAAAAGGGTTTTTCTTAAGATGGATTTTATTTAATTGGACATTGTCTAAGGTTTGATAATAAAGACTATAAAGTACATGAAGGTTAAGCTGATATAAATTAATAGATTTAGATATAGGTTGTGTGTTGCCTCTCATTCAGGCTTGATGATAAACCGAGTAAAGGGTGTCACAAATGGTATTAGCTTCTTTGATCTTATGTCAGTGAGGATCTTGAGAAGGCAAAAATTTGAGGAAGAACCATCATCCACATAGCATATGAAGTCTTTTTGCCATTTGCTTTAACTAGGATGAATAAAAGAAGATTATAACTTCGTCCTTAATAGGTAACTCACTCTCTTTAAAATAAATTATTTCTTTCTTCTTCTATTGAAGGACCTCTAGAATATCTTGAGGTGTAGCAATAATGGAAAATTGGGTTTTAGACAAGGCTTGAACCACCCATCTGTAATGTTCTTAAGAACTTATTAATAGATCCCATACACTAATTTATGTTGGTATTCATTTTAGTTGCTTGATGAGAGCATTTTCTTAACTTTCTCTCTCATCTACCTCGAGTGCCTTTCCTTTGTCCTTTAGAGGTGGTATTCTTGGTACTATATAGCCACTTTTTGTCACTGTCTCAACTTCTTCTTTCCTAATAACCTCACTCACAACCCCTTTTAATTCCAAATTAGAATCATCTCAAGTCCTAACTTCGCAACACTCTCTAATGGTTATTTTGCTCTTAAACTCAATCTTTACATTTTTCTTTTCTCTCTTACTTAGATTTTGACTTGTACCTGACACTAGTTACATTTGCTCCCTCACACTCACTAACCTTACCAATGTAAGTAAACTATATACATCTTGAAGCAACACCCATTCGAGGAATCCCAACTAAAGCATGAAAATTGGATAAGGTATATTATGATAGGAACCTTACCCCTTTTTCTTTATATCTTTAGGGTTCAGCATTTGTTCATTATGGATAAGGTCCTATATGGCATTCTTTAAAGAATGGTAGTAATTAAAGAGATAACTAGTGTGTTAATGGTACTCATAGTATTAGTCTGACCTATACTTGGGTGTGCCTTGAGTCTTAAAAGTTTCAAAGGTAAAGGCTATAACTTTCCTTCTTTCTATAACCTTTTAAGGTACCATGATAATGGATGCCTCAAGTTTGAGTAGTATCACTCAACAATAGTAGAGACATTGGCTATTTTGGTAGCCTAACCCCACTGTATTCCCTTTTTAATTGAGGGTAAATCTTCTCTTATTATGTTTAGCCTCATTTTCTTCCTCTAGGTCTACGGTGATGTCTTTTAAGGATTCTTAATCCTCAATCCCTTTAGCCTTTAGACCATCCTTAAAATATAGGCTACATTATAAATGAACATCTTGATATGATCAATCTTCTTAGGCTTATCTTTCATCTCACGCATTATAGCTCTTTATCTCCTAGATACTGGATGAATATTTCATTGCTTTTCTATTTTAAGAACTCTAGATATTTGAGGGTCATCTCTATATTAACATTGTAGTAATACTAGTTAATGAAAGCCTTAGCCAAGTCATGTCTATCCTCACTAGTCTTCCTCTTAATGTTATAATACAAATTAAGGGCTTCGCTAGTTAATGACATACTGAAAAGGCCTAAGATGTTCTTTATAATAAGCCTTTATCCCTTTATAGAGGTTATATAATGCTTGAGATGTACCCTTAGATTAGATCAAATTTGTTAATATCAGCCATGTGCAATTTATACAACAATTATTCCTCGGACTCCAAAGATATGTCTAGTAAGTCAATACCTCTACCTCTAGGCATTAACTAAGACATGGCATTAACCTTATCTTGTAACTTAAGGATAGTCGAATCTTTCTTTTAGGGGATAGAAGTTTTACCCTGTGGGATTCTTTCATCCAAATTTATTTCATCAACCAAATCTTCCGTATAATTATCATCAATGTTAATCTAAGCAACCCTTTTTTGCATGTCCATAAGCCTAGTTAGGGTTAGTGTTTCATACGATTGTTATAGGGTACATGGATTAGGTGTGGTTGAGGTTCTAAGTTGGTTATTCATATGTTAGCTTAGAGCAACTAAGAAGTAATTATCTCATTCTTAAAGGCTATTAAGGCTTTATCTATCTCCCTTTTCTTTTGATATAAGGCTTAGTCAAGTTCTTATCAAGTGATAGGTGCTTATTTCTCTATATCCTCAATCATTTCCTCGAAGATAATCAGTGAGCCCAGTGTCAATAAACTACGAACAAGCCTTTTATGCAATTTTTCCCCACTTTTATAACCTATAATATCTATCATCCATAAAAGGTCAGTATAATGCATGACAAAAGATTATTCATGATGCATGTATGGTATACAACATAAACAAACATATGTCACTATAAAAAAAAACCTTGAATTTATTACCACATTTTGCAATCGAAATAAAATAGTCACAAATTTGTAACCAATTGGTATTGAAAAATAATTTAAATTTTTTAGTACTAATATAAAAATATTAGTTACAAAATTGCAACCAAATACTTTTTATGATTGCAAAATTTGGCACCACATAGTTACTACACTTTTTTATGACAAAAATTGTGACCAATTTGACAAATCATTTTTTTTAATATCTAAAAAAATTGTGACCAAATTTTTGGTAGTAAATTTTTAAAAAATATATTTTAAGAAAAGATAAACATTTAGACAAATTAAGAAATTACTGTAACAATTTAAAACCAAATAAGTGGTCTCAATTGCATAAAAAATATTTTAGAGGCAATAGACCCTATCAGCTATTATTTAAAAATACTATTATTAATTGACAAATTTTTTACTTCCCTTGATTCAAACCATTTTAGTTTTGGTCATTTTCCTTCTTATTTTTACAAGTTGGCATATGCTGGTGTTGGTGGTAATTGTTGTCTTCGTTGTTCCCATTGATAAGGAATGTAATTATATTAGGAATGTAATTCTATTAGGGATATGACTGATTCAATGAGTTGTATATGTTGTATACTTCCTATACATAGCCAATACTTTTATATATATGTTAAGATAATCAATAACATATATTATTGAGCTTTTATATTATTTTATGGTATTAGAGCTAACCATAGCCGCTCCATGTGTACTGAAAATCAGAATTCGAACCTCTTCATGTCTTTCACCTCTTCTATGCCTATTGTAGTTGTATCAATGCTGATGCCTTTTGCTCCTTTTTTTTATCTCACCTAATATTTTACATCAATTAAC
>CANXYI011095349.1:0-11748 GCA_948208565.1 Hura crepitans
TAGTTAAGAATGATAATGAAAATGATAGCTGATAGGAAATATGTTTATATGTGTACATAGTCATACAAATAATTAAGTGCGGTCATTAAAACAATACATTAGAAATTTAAAATTAATATATGATTACTTGTAATGGTACGATCAAAAGGTTAAAAATATTAGGTTATACGAAATAGTTACATCTAAAATACTAATTTATGGTAGTAAGTATTATATGCAGAATATTTAGATATTTAGAAATTATAAATGTTATTATAAGTGATAATGTAAGATGATAAAATGTTACACACATAGAACGATATGGAAAATTTAATATAATAAGTTGTTTATATGTACATGCATATGAAAAATGTAGTATTATAAAAAAAATTAATTACTAAAATGCCTTGATAGCTTAGATAGATACGACCTAAGATAGGTTGACCAATCAACTAGGGAACCACTTTATATTGCTATGGCCTACCATTTACACTTTAGTGCCTACCATTCACACATAAATTCCTACCATTTGTAAGTGAGTGCTAGTCCTATGAATATTACATGGACACTTTGGCGCCATAAATGTTTACATGTCTTGTTATCCTAGCATAGATAACTACTATAGGGTATCAAGGGCAACACATGATACACGTAAGATGAAATATAGGTAAAATCAATATTAAAAATAGGTTTACATGTAATCCCATTAAATTGTTAGATTGAATATTAAATTAAAATCATATAGGCAATAATTAAAGAAATTATTATGGTAGTGAACATGTTGAAGAATATAGTAACATGAAAATTTATAAAGATTTCATTAATTGCTAATAGAATTTTATGAATGGCTCTAATCATTTATGATATATAAGAAAGGAAAACTAAAATTTATTTATAACCTATAAATGGATAAAAAAAGATTAGAACTAGGAAACTATAGAGATAAAAAGTAGATAACAGATTGTGGTTCGTATTAGGTGGAGTAACAGATTGTGTTTCGAAATGAATAGAACAAGAGAAGTATAAGCCTTATCCAATTTACTAGTAAGTACTAATACATGATTTACATACAATTCATTATCGAATGTAAAATGCAAGATATGCATTATATTATATATCATGATTAAATGTATAATTCAATTGTAAGCAATTTGAAATGTCAAAGACGTATAGATACTTTTTGATTAATAAAATGACATTTTCATTTATTTTTTGTTACATATGTATGTGTATAAATACACATATGTGTACATCTATATATGACATAGAGACAAAGTATATAGAGAATACGAGACTATAAATAAATGTATTAAGTATATAGAGTGGTAATGGCATAGGTATTGTGGCATCTTATATTCGGATCAATCTATGCATCCGTATCTATATACCAATATATCAAATAAGCCTAATACATAATGCTAGTAGAGCTAATACGACTATTTCAACTCAATAATCAATTGGATAGTGCCCATAAGGTTGATGCAGTTACACCCATAAGATATGTAAATAGTGGTGCTGTACTACTAAAATACCCTATTAGTTTATGCCAACTTATCCTAATGCTACAAGTCTAAGTATACATAGTCATTTCAATGTGGTTATTCAATTATGTATTTCCATTGCATTGCTCATGATTTATCATGCATATGTTATTAATGACAAGCTCATAGGATAGAAGCAATCATGAGTCATAATGTCATCTCATTGGCCTAAGCACTCCCTTAGCAACACTGATTCTAAAAGGGGCCCCAATGGTATAGAATTATTGATTTTTTTTAGATCACCATAGTGAGGACTTAGTGATTTCATGAAATGATCAAAATAGAGTTAGAATGGATAAGGAGTTAACTAAATTGATGGTCATTAGACTTTAACCTAATAACTAAAACGTAGAAAAGAAATTTTTGTATTAAAAAATAATTAAATTATAAAAAACATTACGAGAAAAATTACTGTGACCATTTTTATTAAATTTTTTGTTGATAAATGTAACTAAATTGTTAATATTAGTTAGATAATTCTATGTCTAAGCATTTACATAACTTAATGACTAAAAAATATGATTATATTAGTTATGCATTTGCTATTTTTTACAGGATGTGCAAGTGATATTATTAGCATGCATGTCTGACATGTCCATTTTTTTAATCATTGAGTGACATAACATTTCTATGTGACATTTGTTTATTAATGTCAATAGTCATGCAATCATTAATCAACCAAAAACGTAATAAAATTTCTCATAGTGATTTTTTTTTGTAAAGTATTTTAAAGTTTTAGTATTTTTTCATACAAAAAATTGTTTTGTTACTTTCTAGTTATTAGAGTATAAGTTCAGTAACCATTAATATAATTAACTTAATGGATGAAAAATATTCATAGGACTTAGAAATAATCCCTAGTGGATTGAACAATAAGAAATTTTGAATATTCTCCCAAACTGAAGGAATCACCACATATGGTTTTATACGTAATATCTTATTCATACCATCGTAGGACTATGTGTGCCATCGCACATCTATGTGTTCCATCACGTGACTATGCTTATTGTTGTATAACTATTTTAGAGGCAATAAGAATAGCTAGATAATGGTTTTTTTGCAGAATGATTATTAGAATTAGAATTCAATTTGAACTCTACATTTGAGTTTCTAGAAACCTAGAATCCACCTAGGAACAAATCAAATAAGTTCTAACCAACCAATACATCTAATTTGGAGTTGGAAAAGGATCTAAACACCTAAGATTCAAATTTATAAATAGACTTCATGTCTCTACCATCAAACACACATATAATACAAATAATTCACATAATACACTCAAAATCAAGAAGAAGAGTTTTTTTTAGAGTTTCCATTAATTTGTTTGAGAGTTAATATCCTAATATCATTAATTCAAAATATTATTTAAAGTTTAGTGCTATTATAAGAGTGTTAGACTATTCAAAGGACTTCTTGGTGGAGTCTTTCCATAAATTCATTATTCTATCATCACAAATCATTCATTTACTTGAAGTGTTATTATTGATAAGTTTTAAGGGCTAAAATATACATTATTAATCACAAAAATGATGTTTTCATAAGTGTCACATGGTTATTTGCATTGAAAATCATGTTTTCCAAAAAAATACAATTACATGTTTTGATTGTTCATTATGAATATATCTTTGTTTCTATTTCACATGATTTCTCATATTATTGATTATTAACATAGTGTTTTTAAGTTATAATCATATTTCTATCATTTATATTGCTTCAGTAGCAAGAAAATAATGTTTTCTTACATTATAGAGCATCGCATCTTGTTTATTCATAAAACTCATTTTTAGTCTTTGTTTGCATAATTTTGCATGGTAAAAGTTGTTTAAATCAAGATTTCAAGTCATAAACACACTTTCTATCTTATATATGAATAATAACATGATTATAGGAGAATTATATTACATGTTGAAGTATTTAAATTGATCAAAACTCTATATCATGTTTTATTGTGAATTATTTTGTTTTATTTTATCATAATTTTATTATTTATGTACTTTGTAACACCCCTTACTCGATTCCCGGAGCAACCCGATAGGTGGTGCTACCTTCCACTAGGTCACCCATCCTAAAATTTCCCTAGGGCTCATTTGATTAACAATTATAGTCATGAATATTTTTCATTCAGATATTACTTAAATCTTCAGACCATCCCCTCAATATCAATGTACAAATTATAATTAAATCCATAATATCATCACATAAGGCTCTGAGCCTATACCATATCAGAATATAGATATTAATACCATTCAGGGTAAATAATCATACATGACATAAACCATTAAGTCATAAGTTACATAAATATCTTGTCCCACAAAAACTAAACACAGCCCCACAAGAACTTTCATGAGTGCCTCTAATAAACCATAAAGAGAATAGAATTTTACCCTTAAAATAGGACTGCTACACTACAATACTTTTCTGAGGCTGAGCAATTACACTATCTGCTTCCTGTACATCGTAACATCAATATGCTAAGTACAATACTTAGTGGTGAATTTAATACAATAAAACTGTGCCAAGTAGTCACTTATGCATCATACAAGTCACATGAGCATCATGTAATATATTGAGATAGTGTCACAAAAAATATTAATAATAATTTATTATTCTATCTTATAATTTAATTATCAATTTCAGTCTATAGACTTCATTTTGAAAATTTTCCATTCACTATTTATTGTTACTATTTATTATATTTATTTTATCTTTTAAGCCTAAGCTAGAAAGATGATACTTTAAAACACTGGATAATAAGGGAAATTCAAACTATGTAGTGGCCCATATTTTAGACCTTGATAGCTGCACCTAACTAGTATAGTGGCCCATAACTAGACCTTAGCTGATGCACTAGCATAGAGTCGTGGCATTTCTCAAGACCTTAGTAGCTGTACCTACCTAGTGCAGTAGTCCCACATCAGAACTATCATGGTTGCACCTATATAATGCAGTGGCCAACATCATGATCTCAGTGGCTACACCCACCATCACAATCATCAAAGTAATAGCCCCGAAGGGATAAAGTCTCTAGCAGCTGCTAATCCCTAGTTGATAAGTCAACCCACCCAGTGGGTGTCTAACTATTGGGCCAACTATCTATTAATAAGTTTTATTCATTTCTTGTTTATCTATTTTATTTATTCCCGTGTTATTAAGATATAGTTATTAGTCAATTTCATCTGCTCATTTTTACAGGACAGTTATGAGTTATATTCTTCATTAGACAAAATAGGTCATTTATGTAAATGTTATTATTCATTTGGTCATTTCTCATTCTTCTCATGGCCTCATGCCATTATATCTCACATAATGTTAAATATGCATCACCATACTTCATCATCATTTTTATCATAAATCTTTTATATCTAATAAATTTTATATGTCCTCAAATTTCATAAACAGCATTATATGCCGTATATTAAATTTTACTTCACACTTAGTATTCATTTTTCTTTACCAGTTTCTTATCATACATTACATACACTAATCTTTATCATAATACCATACATGACCATACCAATCAATCATGCCATAGCCATAGATATATTTTCACATGCCTTGTTCCATTTATGTTACACATATTATTTCCTTCATAATACATCATGGTTAACATCATAATATATCATGTACACACATCAAGCACACATGCACATGCCATGACATACATGTCATGCATACGACCATACACACATCATGTATATTCACATACTTTTCACAACCAAAACATATACATATCATTATTATCACATCTAATTTACATCATACCATGCATACTGCATTAAATCGAGCACACACATACATAGACCAAAACTTCCATACATATGTTCATGCATGTACACATACAAACACATGTTGGCAAGCATCTATTATATTAAATCCACATACCTAGAGTATCTCTGCACCCTTTTCCACTTTTGTAAGGCCTTTTTTGCCTTTGGTCTTCAAGATCTCTCCTTGAATCTACATATGGAGCTCTAAATTTAAAAATTCATAAGAAATCATAGGAAACTCTAAATAGAAATCAATAAACATCAAAATTTTTAGAATTTCAAGGACTATATGACACTTGTGAGATTTGTTGGTGTTTAAAGGTGGGTTTGAAGCAAAAAAGAGGGGTAGCTCTCTTGAAAATGGCATCACTTCTTTACAGTTTTAAAGGTCAAAGATGACCTCCTTACATATGTAAAATGATATACATATGCTAGGGACCCTTATATATTAGTTGCAGATGTGTTATATCACGACACATGGCAATTTAATGGCTAACAAAAATCATATTTCAAATTAAACGTTGGGAAATTTTAAAAATTATACTAGGCTTCTAAAAATAATCACTTTTGTTTTAAAAATTCTTGATCGAGCCCATTTATAGCCTTATAAAATTTCAAGTCCAAACTATAATGGCAACTAGGTGTACTATTCACTTGCTATAATAAGAAATTCTAAAAAAAATATCAAACAATGTCATAAAATTAAAATTCCTTCACCAATAAACTCAATGGAATTTTTAACCTTAAAGGTGTGATATTTTTAGGTCTGTCCGATCACATGCTGGGGCATTCCTTGCACAACCTCATTTTAGGTTACTATTCACTAGTTTACTACCTAAAATGAATTATTGATTCTACTAAATTTTTAAATTAATCCATTTTCCTCATTTTCTAGCCCATTATAGTTTCATTACTAGTTCTCACCTTCACTTGCCTTACAATGTTATCCCGACTTCCTAGGAACATTATTCAAGCTTCAAAGGTGCTATTCATGAAACCTCGATCTATGGGCATTATAATTCTTTCCCTCTTATATAATTGTGTCCTTCAAATTACCTTATGAAAACAAGTGTTGGTACTGAGCCTTCATCTACTACTCACTTTTCCATATGGCCTCTTTAATGTTGTGATGCCACTATAGCACTTTTACTAAAAGAATGGACTTGTTCCTTAACTATTTTAATTCTTTAGCCAAAATATGAATAGGTTCTTCTTTGTACGTCAAGTTTGGTTTCACTTGAATCTCTTCTACTGATATCACATAGGATGGGTCAAATCTGTACCGCGTCAGCATTAACACATGAAACACATCATGTATCTACTATAACTCAGGTGGTAAAGGTAGCCTATAAGCTAATAGCCCCACACATTCTATAATCTCAAAGGGATAAATGAATCAAGGACTAAGCTTCCCTTTCTTACCAATCCTGAGTATCTTCTTGCATGGCAATACCTTTAAAGATACTTTCTCACCTAGTTCATATTTAATGTCCCTTTTTTTTATATTAGTATAAGACTTTTGATAGCCTATAGGAGCTTTTAATGTCTCTTTGATAATCTTAGCTTTATCCTGTGCATCCTTAAGCAAATCAGGTCTGATTATCTTGCCTTCTCTAACTTCAGTATAGCATAGGGGAGTTCTACACCTTTTGCCATATAATGCCTCATAAGCTACCATACCCAAACTAGCTTGATGGCTATTATTATAAGCAAACTTAGCCAATGATAGATACTAATCCCAACTACCTTTAAACTTGAAGGCATAGCTACATAACATATCTTCCAGTACTTGTACCACTCTTTTTGATTGTCCATCTATCTAACAATGGAAGGCTATACTATATGCTAGTTTAGTCCCAAGAGCTTCATGTAATTTCTTCCAAAATCTAGTGGTAAACTGGGGATCTCTTTCAAAAATAATGGCTACTAGCACACCATACAATATCACAATCTCATCAATATACAATTGTGCTAACTTCTCCAAGGAATAGTTCATCCTCATAGGAATAAAATGTATTGTTTTAGTTAACCTATCCACAATTACCCATACAGCATCACACTTACTCCTTGTCAGTTGTAATCCCATCATAAAATCAATAATGACCTTCTCCTATTTCCATTTTAGTATTGCTATTAAATGTAACAATCTAGAAGGAACTTGATGCATAGCTTTTACTTACTAACAAGTCAAACATCTGGCTACATATTAAGCTATATCATGTTTTATCCTTAACCACCAATAATGAGGTTTTAAGTCCAAATACATCGTTGTACTACCTAGATGCATAGAATAAGGAGCTTTATATACCTCTCTCAAAATTTATGCTCTCAAGTCATCTACATTAGGTACACACAATCTGCTATGGTAATATAAATATCCATCCTCTCCTATTTCAAACTTTATGGTTTTCCCCTTTTGACTTTGCTTATGGTCTATACTAGCTGTCCATCTTTTGTCTATGCTTCTTTAATTTATTACTTAAAGTTGGGCTTAATCTACAATTTAGCTAAAATGGCATATGTCTCTATGTACTCCATTCTGACATTTATTATTCTTAATGTTTCCATGAACTTTTGGCTCAAGGCATCTGCAAATACATTTACCTTTCCTAGATGGTAATCTATTAGACAATCATAATCTTTTATCAACTCTAGCCACCTTTTTTGCCTTAAGTTTAACTCTTTCTATGTAAGGAGGTATTTCAAACTCTTATGGTCAATATAAATATAGCATTTCTCACCATATAGATAATGTCTCCATATCTTCAATGCAAAAACAATGCCTACTAACTCTAAGACATACATGGGATAGTTATTCTCATATGGCTCCAGTAGTCTAGAATCATAATCCATTACCTTACCTTCTTACATCAAAACACATCTAAGCCCATTATGTGAGGCATCATTGTAGATAACAAAATTCTTACCTTATTTAGATTGGATAAGTATAGAAGCCTCAATCAACATTGCTCTTAACTTCCCAAAACTTTTCTTGCACTTCTCATCCCATTCAAACCTTACATCTTTTCTCAATAGTTTGGTAAATAGTGCAGCAATTATGGAGAATCCTTTCACAAATCTTCTGTAACAACCACCCAATCCTAGGAAGCTTCATATTTTAGTCACATTCTAAGTGGCTTCCACTCTAACATAGCTTTAACCTAACTAGAATCTACCCTAATGCCTTCTATTGATGTAATATGACTTAGAAAGGCTACTTTATTCAATTAGAATTCATATTTACTTAGCTTAGCATACAATTTTCTCTCCCTCAAGGTCTGTAGAACAATCTTGAGATGTTATTCATGTTCTTCCTAAGTCTAAGAATACACTAAGATATCAGTAATAAACACTACAACAAATTGATCTAGGTATGGTTGAAAAATCTCATTCAACAAGTCAATGAAAGCTGCTGAGGCATTAGTGAGTCCAAATGGCATCACTATGAACTCATAGTGCCCATATGCATTTTGAAAGTAGTCTTGGATATGTCAGACTCCCTAATCCTCAACTAATGTTATCTCGATCTCAATTCTTTCTTAGAAAAGACACATCATAAACTCTTGACAAAGGCTTTTTATTCTTCATAGTCACCCTATTCAGCTATCTACAATTAATGCACAACTGAAACAACCCATTTTTCTTTTTTATAAATAACACGGGGTGCACCTCAAGGTGCAATACTAAGTCTGATGAAACCTTTGTCTAACAATTCTTACAACTGCACCTTCAATTCCTTCAACTCACTAGGTGCCACTCTATAAGGTGTAATGGATACATGTGTTGTACTAGGATATACTTCAATATGAAAATCAAATTCTTGTTGTGCAAGTAATCCTAGTAACTCATCAAGAAATACATTTGGTAATTTAGATACAATTAGGATATGGTTAACGCTAGGTGTAGAGTTACTAGTGTCCACTACATAAGCTAAATAGGCTTCACAACCATTATGGATCAGTCTTCTTACTATAACAACTGAGATTAGGTTATCTAGAGAATTTCTCTCACCTATAATTGTTAACTCATAACCTCTGCTGTATTGAGGGTAAGCCTTTTATTTTTATAATCTACCATAACCTGATGTTCAGATAACCAATCCATACCTAAGTTGACATCAAATTCAATAAATAGGAGTTTTATTAAGTCTACAGAGAATATCTAATTCTAAATCATTAGAGGACAATGTCTGTAAATCTTATTCACCATCACACTCTATCTAATTAGGTTACTGACTTGAATGCCTACATTTACTAGTTTTGGTTCTAATCCCCTATCTTGTGCTTATGTAGTGCATATAAAAGAATGTGTTGAGCTTAGATTTATCAATGCCAAAACTAGAGAATTAAATAAAAGAAATGTACTAACTATCGCATCTAGAGCTTTTACTTTGTCACAAGCTCTGATGGCATATAGTCTGGCTAGAGCTCATGCCTCATACCTAATTTTTTGCCTCCTTGTAGGCTTATCATCTCCAAATTATCTCTACCCTCTAATCTAAGGTGCTGCTAAAGCTTATGCCTGTATAGGTTTATAATGCCTTAGTGGACAGTGCCTCTGATAGTGGTCTCTAGCCCCACACACAAAACACTCTCCTATCTTAACCAATCTACACTACCCCTAATGTCTCATAGGTAAGAGGTGCACTCCTGGCTATTAAAGTTAGGGCACTCGAGGTCTGTTAAAGAGGTCTAGGCTTAGATACAGGTGTTTGTCCGAACCTCTGAGATTGTGGCTGCCTCTGTGTATGACATACTAATTGGGACTAAGTCTAGGCCTTCCTCTATCTCTTATTGGCTCTAGGTATTAAGCTAGTCTAGCCAGCTATAAACTACCTCTTTCTCTGAAAAACCTTTCTTTTCTCCAACGTTATCTCTTCCATATCATAGGCAGCTGACACTAAAACAGTAAAATCTATAATCTTTGGAGTTGTTATTTGCATCCGTAACTCCACATTAAGGCCTTACAGGAACTTTTTGCATTTCTTCTCTTTATTGGGAATAAATTCCTCTTTCTATCTACTAAGTCTTGCAAAGTCCTTCTCATATTTAGAAATAGACGTTTTGCCTTACTTTAGGTTGAAAAACTCTTGCCTCCTCTTATTTTTTTTATGATTATGGAATATATCTCTTTTTAAATTATATAAAAAATAGGTCCAAGTGATATCTATTGTTGTTGCCTTTCATTAACTTATAGTTTCCCACTAATGAAAGGCTTCTTCTTGTAGGAGAAGAATAGTACACTTCAAGTTATCCTCATCAGTATATTCTAATTGCTCTAATATCCTCTGGGTACTCTCTAACTAGTATTTAGCTCTAGTTGTATTATTCTTCTTAGCCCCTAGAAAATCAACTGCACCTATCTTCTTTAGCCACTCTAAGCAAGTCTTTTGTACTGGTACTAGAGCTGAAGAAGGAATTAAAGCTAGTGAAGGAGGTGGTACTGCTCCTAATATATGCCTCAGTGGTTTTACTATCTACTGCAGTAATGTTGGTGAAGCTTGCTATTATTGTTGTGGCTATTATGGATGTGCACCATCACTAGGTTTGGGTGTAACTACACTAATAGCTAGTCCCTGAGTTGAGGTAGGAACATGACTAGCTACCTCCTCTCCCCACTCAGATGGTGCCTTTTCACTCATATTGATCACTACAAAAGAATAACCTCTATCATCCACATTGGAATGTAGCTTATTAAAAAATCAATCTTAGACACTGGCACTAATGTAAACTACCTAGGAACTCCTAAACCTAGGCTCTGATACCACTTAATGTAACACCCTTTGCCCTGATTCCTAGAGCAACCTGATAAGTGGTGCTATCTTCCACTAGGTCACCCATCTTGAAATTTCTTTAGGACTCATTCATTAACACTTATAGTCATGCATATTTTTCATTTAGATATTACTTAAATCTTCATAATAACCCCTAAATATCAACGTACATATTATAATTAACTCCATAATATCATCGCACAAGGCCTTGGGCCTATATTATATTAGAATATAGATATTAATACCTTTCATTGTAAATAGCCATACATGCCATAAACAATTAAGTCATAAGTGACATAAATATCTACTCCTATAAAGACTAAACCTAGCCTAACAAGAACTTACATGAGTCTCTTTTAATAAACCATAAAGAGAATAGAAATCAGACTACTACACTACAATACATTATTGAGGCTGAGCAGCTACACTATTTATAACATGCATATTGAAACACCGATACACCAAGTACAATACCCAGTAGTAAATTTAATACAATAAAAGCATGTCATCTAGTTACATATGCATCATACAAGTCAAGCATGCATCAAGCAATATACTGAGATAGTGTTGTAATAATAATAATAATAATAATAATAATAATAATAATAATAATAATAATAATAATAATAATAATAATAATTATAATTATAATAATAATAATTATTATTATTATTATTATTATTATTAT
>CANXYI011095365.1:0-10624 GCA_948208565.1 Hura crepitans
TTCTTTTTTTTTTCTTTTTCCTTGGCTGCCACCTCACTTTAATTGGGCAAATTTTCATTTTGATCCCTCCTTTATGGCTTATTCAAATTTAAGCCCCAAACTACATTTTTTCCATTCTGTCTCATTTCATTTTTTTCTTTCATTCATTTGCTCATTAGTAATTCATTTTTCTTACACCACAATATTCTCGAGCCTCCGAAATTTTAAACTTCTTGAACTTCAATTTTTCGAAAAATTCGAGCTGAAACTTCGGGCAATTTTTAAAAATCACTCAAACATCGAAAAATCATTGCATTTTTTCCTAAAATCCTCAATTAGTCCCAATTAGATGCTCGCAAAGTTTCACGACAAAATTCCTTCGGGAAGTAGGTGAACCAAATTTTTGAAAATTTGTGGCAATTCAGTTTGCGGTAAAACTTTGAGAATTTTTTTATACGACTGCTCGAACCTCCAAAAATTAATGCGTTTATTTCTAAAATCCTCAATTACCTTCAATTAGAGGCACTTCAAATTTCATGATCAAATTCCAACGACAGGACAGTTAACCAACTGCTTCGATTTACGTGTAAAATCTCGAAATTAAGAAAATTTGCAAATGATCTCGGAATTAAAAATTTCTTTTGCCAATGGACTCAAGGGATTTTTTTAACCTTCGGGGTATTGTATTTCAGTTCCATCCGGGCTCATCCCTGGTCATTTCCATCATGGCTTAATATGAGCCTATGGCCCACTAGCTTATATCCTGAAATAATTTTTTTTTATTCAGCTAAATTTTTAATTGCAGTCATTTTCAAACTTTAAATCCCTTAAAGTTTATGGGCAATATGCCCTGCCTCGAGACTCGTGCAGGTAACCCAGCATTCCAGACGCATTTTATCAGTCTTAGGTTACTATTCCTGGAGCCTCAATGACACTGTAATAGTCAGGGCGTTACACTTCTTTTCTTATATAATTTGGTCCTTAAAATTACTTGGATTAAACAAGTGAGAATATTGATGTCTCATAGTATCCTCTCATTCCCAAGTGGCTTTTTCAGTATTGTGGTTCCTCCACAATACTTTCATTGGCCGAATCTACTTATTTCTCAATTCTTTCCTTTATTGCTAAGATTTTGACAGGTTTTTCTTCATAAGTCAAATTTGGCTACAACTCTCCAGACTCTACTAAAATTATATGAGATGGATCTAATAGATACTTTCTCAACATCAACACATGAAACATGTTATGGATCTTGTCCAACTTAGGAGGCAAAGTTAGCCTATAAGCAACTGGACACACACGCTTAATGACTTCGTATGGACCAATAAACGTAAGACTATGCTTCCTTTTTCTACCAAACCGAAGGACTTCTTCCAACGTGACACTTTTAAGAACACTTTATCCCCAACCTTGTACACAATGTGTTTTCTCTTCAAGTTCACATAAGAATTCTGCCTATTTGAGGCAATCTTCGAGTTGTCCTTAATCAACTTAACTTGCTCTTTGATCTACCGATAAAATCTAGTTTGAGCACCTTATCCTTACTGTGAGCTGGATAGAACTTGTGATAAGGGTTAAGAGTCACTATTAGTGTAAACCTAGGATCAATAAACTTGGTGTAAGTGTTTTAACCCAAGATAAGGACCAAGCCATTAATCATCAAAGAATTGAATTCATGGTTGATACTTAATGATCATTACGTCTAGTAATCAATGTGTGTTCTTCATATTAACCGATGAAACCACACTTTCTAATGCAAAATGCAATTTCTTAAGATCTAAATTCACATCAAGCATATAAACAATATAATTGTGATAAAATAAACTGTAAATTCATAATAAAATATGATATGGATTTTTTTTTATCAATGTAACTAATTTAATATGCAATATAATTCTCACATAATCATGCCATTATTCATATACGAGATAAGGAATATGTTTATGACTTAAAAAAATGATTTAAATAACTTTTACCATGCAAAATTATGCAAACAAAAATTAAAAAGGAGTTTTATGAATAAACAAGATATAAAGTTGTATTATGTAAGAAAACATGATTTTGATGCTACTAATCTTATAAGCATGATTATAACTTAAAAACATAATGTTAGCAACCAATATTATGAGAAATTATGTGAAAAAGAACCAAAGTTATATTAATAATGAATAACCAAAACATGTAATTGTATTTTGTTGGAGAACATGTTTAAACACTTGGATTTTATGTTTTGAATTTTCCTATGGTTTGGATTTGACCTAATCCAAAAAGCTCACAATGCAACTTGAATTAGAGAAAAAATCTACCCAAGCTGGACATTGACTTCGATAGGGGTTAAGACTTATTCATTTTTAGGCCTATGATGATAGCCAAAGACAAGCCCAAGCAACAAGGCAACAGACTTAAAACCAAGGTCTATACAAACTTATTGCCTCAATGTTTGTATGGACTAACATAAAACTGGTTTAGAAGAATAGAGCCTATAGCCTATGGTTTGATAGGACCAATCAAAGCCTAGGTCTACACAGATGTATGAACCTTAAATTATAGTCCGTACTGACCATTCGTCAAAAAGTTTCCAGAAACTTAACATTCCTATTTAGACTTTAATTCCTAATCCTATCAAAACTCTCTTTTTAGCTTAATAGGAGAACTACCTTAAAACCCTATAAATACTCCTTCCATCAACCTATTTCATCATCAATAATCATCACGAATTATCATCCAATTTGAGAGTATCAGGAATAAACTCCAACACAGGATTTGCTTTACTAGTCCTTAAGCCTTTACTAAAAATTATTATTCTTCTAAAATCATACCTTTTGTCTTGTTGCTTAAAGTATTAAGATTTGAGGCATCTATTATCATTGTTTCAATTTTATTTTCTATATTTTATTATCAATCAATAATCTCCCATATTAATTAATATGTGAGATATTTTATGTAATTCCTATGTCAATTATAGGAGTAGGTTGACATTTGTGCATGATTTTTTAAATGT
Organism: Hura crepitans; assembly: GCA_948208565.1. Classification (NCBI taxonomy): domain Eukaryota; kingdom Viridiplantae; phylum Streptophyta; class Magnoliopsida; order Malpighiales; family Euphorbiaceae; genus Hura; species Hura crepitans. The sequence goes on from CANXYI011095365.1 coordinate 2,981, forward strand.
TTGCATTGTTTATAGAACAAATGTAATCGTTCTTCATATTCTGTAATTGTACTTTAATCCATACAAACTTTCTTCCTTAAGAAGTTTAGTCCGTGCAAACATGTGTCTAATATTATATTTGTTTCAGGTAGTCCATATAGACTAATGTTCGATAATAGTTTTTATCTTTATCTTTTATATTATATTTTAGCACTTATTTAATGTTTAATAATGCGTGTTTCATGCATATTCCATAATCATTCATATCTACATGTATATTTATAATATATATTGTCATCATCTTATTTCGTACTATTATTAGGTCCTATTAGACTGCTGTTTGTATTACTAATCGCTGTATTTAAGTTGTGTAAGTTTGGTCATTCATACTGGAGATAAAGTCTACATAGACCAACTTAGGAGGCTTATATAATCTGCATGGACATTACAATACAAAAGCAAAATCAATTTTATTTCATGTTTATTTATTGGGCTTTGTACCTTTTAATTATTTTTCTTTATTTTGGGTTGTAATAGGTAGTTTAATTAACTTATTTTACACGTAAAATCTAACTCCACATCAAAGACTTTTTTACTTAATTAATTGGTATATTTTTAATAAAATGGTTTTGAGTTTTCCTCAATAAAAGTCACATAAAAATGTATTTTTAACAATGGCCAATATCTTAGAGATGAGAGTTAGGTAGTTATCGCTAATTTCTATGGAATTATAGGTAATTATCAGATCAAATAATAATTAATAAATAACCCAATTTATGAATGTTCAATTTATATTTATGCTTTATTGTATATTAATTGCTGGAATTTACTTTTTCTTGTGTGTAAAGGCGATATATATGTTATTTTAAATATAATGATTGCTTGTATGATCGAGATTGGTAAACATTAGAATATAAAAGAGGGTGTATTATTAGGACATAAATAAGATCTGATTCCAAACTCTTCCTGGGCAAAAGATCAGTGGTCCTGGTGTAGAGCCAGGTCGTGACTCTAAACATTAATCGCGTCGTTACCAGTATATAAATTTATAGTGGCAACTCTACTGAGGATTGAGAATTTAATCCAAAAGTGCCTAAATTATATGCATTTTAATATTCTAATTTCTATCAGTCCCATGTATTTCATCTTATATATATTATGTCCTTTTTTGCCCTATATGGTGTTGCAAACCATAAACCTTTCCTTTAAGAATGGGGAACTGCTACTGTATCCATCACTCGCAAGCCTCGTGCCTTTGGGTATATCAAATGTTGAACTAACCAGTCGCTATTACCCTTAATTAAAAAGACCTATTTGGAGGGACCCCTACTTGTGAAAGCTATAGGACTTTTTAAACTAGACTATAAAGCCTATATAATTAAGCTTAACAACTTGCCCTAGGTTGTTTGACCTTAAGTATTTGTGGTTGCATTACGATTGCTATATGGCCTATTACATTTAACCTTATTTGAAGTGGGGCCAAGCTCATTTTGCCTCTTATCTGGAATGAGCCCAGCCTAATTTCACTTCAAATAGGACTTAAATGTTATAAGCCATTACTCTTGCATGCGCTTTAAATATGAGAGGTCATTGGGTCTAATTAGGCCCATAATCAAGCCTATGTGTCCTTTAATAATGCTTAAGTAAGCCCACCTAAGAAGAATTGCAAAGATCATGTGTGTGGGAGTAATAAGATTGGAAAGCTTATTGCTTGTGTTTTTCCTTGTACACCCTAATTTATATTCTTTTTGTTTATATATACACAGGTATAACATTGTCAATCAACATTACTCAATGACATAAACTTCGTATCCATGTATTTCCTTTTTATGAAAACTCACAACTTGTATAAATGTACCATATGTATTTCATTCATACCATAAGCTTTTATACATCCATGTAACATCTTAGTACACATTGTAAACATTGGGTTTATGGGGCTTCCATATTCGGTGGCAGAGTCCTTTAAGGGCTCCCAACTAGGCAAAATGATCATTTCAACCTCAAACGGCTATTTTTCCTTCCCTAAAATGACTATTTTACTCCTCGATCTGCGTGTATAAAAATAGAGACCCCTGTAAGTCTCAGGGGTCGACTTTTTTAATAAGTGCACACCCACAGATGCAAAAATCATTTTCTAAACACCGTTTTTTAATTTTAAAGTGATTTTTCAAAATTATTTACTCGCTTTCTCTCAAGTTAACTAGAGATCAATTCTAAAGGCAACTATACACGATGGGTCGACCAATCTTTTCTTTTCTTCTTTTCTTTTTCATCCGTCTGCCAGTCATATGTGGTGTTTTTATTTTATTTTCTTTGTTGCCAATTTACCAATTAAATGTGATAATCCTATTTTACTTTATTTGTTGTCCATCTATTAGTTAGGTGAGATAATTTATTATCTGTCTATTACTAATATTATTTTCTTTTTTATTTCTAATTTAATCTTTATTTATTTTCTTTTTCATCTAGTTAAATGTGATGATTTAATTCACATGTTATTTCTTATTTATTTAATTATTTATTTTATGTCATTTCTTATTTATTTAATTATTTATTTTATGTTATTTTATTATTTTATTATTTTCATAATTTTGATTCTATTACTTTGTTCATACTAATGTTGTGGATGCTAGTTGTTTAAGATCTTCTGGGGTTTTATCTACCTATCTTTTTCCTTCTCATTGGACACCGGTGAAGTTGATCTTTTTATTTTTCCTTGTATTTATTTGTTGTTACTCTTGTTGCTTTTGTTTATTATTAATTCTTTATTTTTCTATTTATTATTTCCTTATTATTTTTGGTTAGACTATATTTTAGGCAATTTCAATGTAATTTTATTTTTATTCATTTAAAATGTATTTTTGGTAATTTCCTTGTACATTTTACCTTTTTGGGTTAGAATTTATTTTAAGTAATTAGCATGTAATTTTATTTTTATGCATTTTATTCTCTTACATTTCCCTATATTTTCCATGAATATTGTAATAGGTAGAAAAATGTTTTTACGTGTTATAAAAAATAACCAAATTATTTTCTATTCAAATAATTGGTATTTTTCTAATAAAATGGGTTTTGATTTTTCTTTAATAAAAGACAAAATAATAAAACTTATTTTCACAAATAGACATGCGAGAACCAATGTTCTCAAAGAAAATCAATTACCAAGTTTAATGTATGTTTTTTTTTTAATTTCATGTATTTCCTTTGTATTTGTAAATATGCTTGTTAAATTTATACATGATTGAATGCTTTTTTTAGTCTTAAAACCTGTTTGAGGAGAAAGATAAAATTATGAATTTAATATGAAATTCTATATTAACTTGGGTTATAAATAAGAATAAGGTTTCGAACCATTCTGGTTTTAGCCCTACAAGATATTCCCAACTTCAGTTGGGTGGCGACTCCTACCTTGTGGTGCCTAACTCGCTCTTTCTAGGTTATTCAAATAGGAATTACTTAAGATTCCTCTAATTTCCTTATTGTCTTTTGGGACTTGAGAGATAAGATTTAAGTTAAGTTTTTAGTTGTTTTAGTTTGACCAGCCTTTGAAAAGAAAGGACGCGAACACATATGCATTTTAAACATACCTCATATAAATTTAAGTACACTTCACACTAGCACATGTCACACTAAATAATGCTACATCATTCACCATCCATGCATCAAGGGTTACCATTATGTAAAAGTTCATTGACTTTTGAATCATGCATTCTTAGAAGTATCCCCATATTAAAATATTGTGATCTCATTCATGCATTAACTATCCATATAGGTATACCATGTATTCACACATATGCATGCATTATATTTGTTTCATAGATATCAAACATCACACATAAAGCACATTAGGAATAAACACGTCACATATCATGCACCATTTTAGATAATTCATGCATGATGACTAACCCTTTGTTTTGCAACCACCATTGATCCATCTTCAACATACTAAAAGGAGCAATTATGTTAGGAGATGATGTAATAACAAAGGCTATGCTAAATGAGATCCTTTAAGACATGGAGAAGAGAATGATGGTTATAATGACCAATGCACTGTCAAATATATATGCTCACAGAGATAAGGGCCAACCTTTTCTTACTAACAATAGTGGGAAAGAAATGACTGATGAAGAGGATGACCGGGTTTCTAATGAAGAGATACCACCTATTAAGCCTAATTATAATCCACTATCCCAGTATGATAAGGAGGATCTTATCAAAAAGCTCAATGAAAAATTGGAAGTCATGAGTCACCTAGTGACCGAGGGTAAGGACATTGACCTAAAAGACATTAGCCTGAAGCCTAATCATGCCAAGCCCTACTAGTTAAAAATGCCAAATTTAAGCAAGTTCGATGGTACTTTCGACTTTACAACTCATTTAAAGCAAAATGCAATAGCCATAAGGTTTACCCATCTCTTATAAGCATAAATAGTGAGTTTGTTCAGCATGTCTTTAACTAGGCAAGCTTTAGATTGATACCACAGCTTAGAATAGAAGGTGAAAGTAAACTGGGAAGATTTGACCCATATGTTCAACAAGTGATACTTAGATAATGCAACTGTCAAAGTGACCCTCAAAGACTTAGAACTAGTCCACCAAAAGCCTAATGAGTCCTTTTTTGATTACCTAGACAGATGGAAAGCCAAAGTGTTGAAAATAAGGAATAAACCTAAATACATCGAATAGATCAAAATGCTTATTAGAAATGCCAATAGTTACATGAATGATGGACTCACTGCCAAAGGCATCACCTCATGGGAATAGCTTAAAGACATTGCCATTGATGTAGAAACAGCCTTTTAAAGTAAAAAGATTCAAAAGGAATGAAAGTGCTAGAAACGACAGTGAACATAACAACTCAGGTCATACTGCAAATGTAAACATAGTCCACACTAGCCATTTTTCTAAGTTAGGTAGACCTATGTCCTAGTGTTTTAACAAGCTTACAAAAAAAGGAAACTTCAACTTTTACCATACCAACCTCCAACTGGGCCATTTTCAACTAAACATAGGCACGATGTATATTGTGCTTATCATTAAAAGATAGGACATCTCATAGATGATTGCAAGAATCTTCATCACACCATTCAAAATCTCATTGATGCCGAAAAGATACTCAATCTAGAAGATTGAAGCTTTGCCAATTAATCTTGTTTCTATTTTAAGTTATAAAATTTTGTAATTTTTTCGATTACTTTTCCTTTAAATTATAATCCCAAGGATCACATTTTTGTAAAGCAGATCAACTTCAATTTAAGTTCTCTCATGAAAGATGGATCAATGATTAATAGGCATTACTAGGAATTAAGCATCATTAGAAATCATGCATAACATTAGGCATTAGGAGTTATGCATAATTCACATAGCTTACATCATCCACGCTTCATATATATCCATGCATCACCTAAAGCATACATGGTATTTTAACACCATATGCACTGTGTATGCCATACTAACTCTTAGATGTACATGTATAAATAAGCACTTAGAATCATGACATGTATCACGTATCATGTACCATAATATCTTATGACTTCACACTTTCATGCATACTGCTTAGGCTTAAGCATGTATCATTCATCCATACCATAACAAAACACACATACACTTGCTCTATACATTACCATCCATTTTGTATCACCTCACCTAGAATAGGTGTAACATGCAAACCTCATCCATATCCATATACATTTGCATCATAAAAGTTCATCTTATGCATACACTTGGCGGGCTACATCTAAGCATTACCATGCATCATCCAACATGTAGACTTCATTCACCTAATATCATCTTACCTAGTATAGGTGTGACATGCATTCATTCATTTTGTATGGAAACCTCGTCTATCATATACATTTGAATAATAAAACCTAAGCATATCATGCACATATCACATGCATCACTAAACTTTCAATTTTACACCTATTGTTCGTACATCTTTAAGATTACCCATTAAACATACATGCATCAAAAGCCATATAGACTACTAGAATCATGTGTTGTATATCTTTCCTCACTTATGCCTCTTACATCATTCATGCAAACCCATGCATCATAATGCTTGAACCATGTATCATAACACACATTATATAGGAATAGTTAACGCACATACTAACTACAGGGATTATCCTTTGGTCAGGCTCTTTAAAGGAAATGATTTAGCCCTTTCTCTTTTTCAACATCCTCCACCACCAAAATGGCAACTAGACAAAAAATGAGAATCGACTTGTGACAAGAGCGTAATGAATAAGGCAATGGCAACATTAGAACGAAGGATGATAATGTCTATAGAAGAAAAGATTCAAGAGAAGCTTGGACTAATGGCCCAATAATGAGGCACTGGAAAGAATCCACTGGACATGAACTAAACTAAGGCGGCAAACAATGACCAAAGAACCAAGCTAAGAAAGTTCCCATAGATTTTCCCATCTAAATAAACCCTTGTCAACAATGCTCAAGGAATTGAGAGAGGAAAACCTCATTTAAGATTTAATACCCGGACCTCAAACTGAACTGCTTCCACTAAATCATCGCTATGACTTATACTGTGCTTATCACCAAAGGACTAGCCACTTAATCAATAACTGTAAAACCCCCCACTGAGCCATCAAAGACCTTATAAGCCATGGTACCATACCTAATCCTAAAGACGGTAAGCAAGAGGAAATAGGGGTTAAAGGAGAAATGGTTGAAAAGGTTAAGAAAAATGGTCGAATCCTCCAAGGAAAAGAAACTGAGGGTAAAAAGTTTGAAGATGACAAAATACTCAAGCAGCTAAAGAAAACTTAGGCCCATATTAGCATATGGGATTTATTAATGACTTCACAATCTTATAGGCAGAAAGTAGTTAAAGATTTAGGACAATTTTCAGTATTTTCCACTACTGTGCTTAAAGAGTTAGTCCAAGTCATAAAGACTAGAAAAATTGAAATAATCACTTTTCATATGAAAACTTGCCCTTAGAAGGGAGAAAAAAATAATCGACCACTTTTTATTAAGGCCGAGGCGAATGGGAGGAAAATAGGGTGTGCTAAGGTAGATCATGGCTCATCATTATGTGTGTGACCAGTCAAAATCTTAGCAAGTCTAGGTATCAAAAAGGAACACTTAGTGCCCTATAACATCACCATCAAAGCTTATAATGATATGCATAGACAAGTTGAAGGCTCATTTAAGTGGGGCCTATCATTAATGAAGTTGAGTTCACTGTAATTGACATACCAGTTACATTTTTAGTACTAAATGGTTCACCTTAGTTCTATAAGCTAGAAGGAGTCCCTTTGACTTTACAGTAGATGATGAAATTCCCCTACAAAGGTAGTATAATCATGATCAAAGCAGAACTAACCATGCAGTGTCCACCCTTACTATTGCTAATCAATTATTCAATGGATTCCATGTTGCTGGCATATATGAAGATTACATGGACCCACGGTGTCTAAAATCATAGAGAAGATGAACTTTTTACCAGGAGCTGGCCTAGGTAAAAACCTAAAAGGGATAACGAAACCATTATAGATAAAAAGACAAAAAGATACCAAAGGACGAAGGTATGACCCAAGTCTAAGAGATAGCAATAGGAAAAAGTTAGGGAAATTGAGAGAAAATATTTAGTCAGAAAATCTTTAAACTGGCTAATAATAGGGATATCATCAATGCAAT
>CANXYI011095389.1:0-10234 GCA_948208565.1 Hura crepitans
ATCTTAAAGCATGGTAGCAGTTAGAATCTCTTCCTTGGGTTTGACTTCTAGCTTGGCTAGGTTGGTGATGACTTTTTTACCCCAAAAGTCTAAAGTGACTCTTACTTCATGTGTAGCCCAATCAAACACATCATTGAAAATCTCAAACCCCAACACGATTTTCCTTTTGATGATAGCCAACTCTAATTCTTTATAATAGTTGACATTCCCCTTAGCTCAAATAAAACTCTCTTCTAGTGGTGGGATACCATTTCTTGCCTTCTTTGGCTCTAAAGTCTCTGTAGTGTATCCTAACCCTTTCTAATCCTTTTGTCCCTGTAGGTGAATGGTTGAGATTAAACCCTTTAAAGCTTGTCCTAAACTAGCACTAGGTAAATAGTTCATCTTTTTTAGCATATTTACCACCTTGGGATCATCCCCTTCTTCTTAAAAGATCCTAGCAATATGGAAACCATTAAAAGACTGGTTGGCTATCTTAAGCATCCAAATCTTATTCTCCCTCATAGCCTTTATTGTCACTATCTCACCATAATGAGGGATTTTTATCATTTGATACAGTGTCGATGGAACTTTACCCATCTTATGGAACCATTGTCTTCCTAAAAGCAAAGAGAAATTCATAGGGATATCGAGCACTACAAACTCTATATCATCTATAATCATCCCTATTTTGACCTCGACTTTAAAAGTCCCATATATTTGTCTCTTTACATTATCATAGGCCATGATGGTGAGTTTGGAGTGAGAGATCATTGAATCTTCAATCCCATATGCAACTACTACTTTGAGCAAGCACACATTGATTAATGAGCCATTATCAACCATTACACATGCCCTGTGCTTACCATTGACTCTAGCTCTTATGTATAAAGGATGGTTGTGGTGATGCCCTTCAAGCAGAAGGTCTATATCAGAGAAGCTGACCATTACTTTTTCCTCTTTTTTCACCATTGCCACTAGCTCATATAGCGATATGGTTGTTGAGACTATTGTAGCACATTAAGCTTTAACCACCTTTTATCGATAAGAAGAGGATTGACACAATAGAGCCCATATTAAAATCTATGCAGGAGACTTTTCTAGTTCTTCATCACTGTATCCTCTTCTTTTTCCATAATGGGAGAATTGGCCCCTTCTTCACCTCAGGTACTACCTGACCACTTTGAGTTATTGCTTTGGTCTCTCTTTCTTCACTAAATTTATTCTCTGAATCTAAATCTATCCATAAATCCAGGACCTATTCCTTTAGCTCACTTTCACTATCAGGAGCCCATATATCTATCATACAAACTAAACCTTGACTTGATTTTGCCCTTCTCTATATTGCTAGGTAGTCATTTATGTATAAGTCCTGAAGCACATACCATTCCGGCAAACTCGAATTAACCATGTGGATAGGTGGACGAAAACTTGAACAAGCACCCTAACCCATTTGTCTCTTCTTTGGATTGGGGAACTATCTTAAGTCAATCAAGTCTTGAATCCTATCCCTCAGAGTGAGGTAGTTATCTATGTCATGGCCTGTATGCTTGTGATACTAATAGTACTAGTCTGATATGTGATAGGGCCATGACATAGATAATTGTCGCACTCTGAGGGATAAGAGTCGCCACTATTCATGTCCCTTCCTTTCTGGGGCTGGTCAAACCAAAATAAATGAATACTTAACATAAATATCACTCCTCGAGTCCTGAAAGACAAGAAGGAAATTAGAGGAATCCTAAGTTATTCCTATTTGATTAGCTTAGAAAGAGCGAGTTGGGCACTACAAGGTAGGAGTCACCATACAACCAGAGTTGGAAAATACCTTGTAGGGCCAAAACCAATTATACCTCAAGTTAATACAGAAATTTGATTTGAATTTATAATATTATTCTTTTTCTTAAGTGGGTTTTACAATTAAAATAAATCAAGTATTCACATATCAGGAATCACAAAACATATTTATAGAATGATAAATAAAGTGATTAAAGTTAAAATATCATACACGGAATCGGGTGATTGATCGTCTTGAGAACTTTTATTCTTTCATGCAAATTTCAGAAGACAGATTTTATTATCATGAGTTTTATTAAGAAAAATCAAAACCCATTTTATTAACAAAACACCAATTAATTAGGTAAAAAATGATTTTAATTATTTTTATAACATGTAAAAATCATTTTCTACCTACTACAACATTTAAGGAATATATAGGGAAATAATTCGACAATAAGAAAAAATGGGTTACTGGTAATTACCTAAAATACATTTTAACCAAACGAAAGTAAAAATAAAATTTTATTTTAAAATATCCTAAAATACTATGTAAATAAAATGAGCAATTATAAAGACAATAAATAGAAGAAAATAAAAAGCACAAATAGCAATAAAAGAAATAAAAATAAGGGATTGTAAAAGGCTACTTCATCAGTGTTTAGAGGACTAGTAGAAAGAAAAGACAATCAGGACCCTATAAATCTAACAACTTGTATTACGATAAAAATTAAAAAGTTAGTATACGAAGCAAAATAGACAGATGAACAATAAAATAAAATAAAATAAACAATCAATTAAATGCAATTAAAAAATTATACAAATAAGTTATCATATCTAACTAATTAATGGACAAAAGAGGAAGAAAAATAAAAGAAATAGGCAAAGGGTCGGTTAACCCACCATGTATATTTGCTGTTAGAAAAAATCTTAACAAGGTTAGAAAATTGAGCCAAAAACCTTCAGAAATCCTAAAAAGCAGTGTTTTTAAAAGTGTATTTTAATTTTTGTTGTCTCTTTTTTCAAGAAAAAATCTTTTCTTTTGGAAAAATCATTCCAGAATTTATACACATTTCTTAAGGTAGAAAATAGCCGTTTCTAGGTGAAAACGACTATTTTTGGCAAAATGGCCCTTTTGCCAAAATGGCTATTTTTTAGGGTAAAATAGCTGTTTTCCCTTCTTTAATAGTCCTATCAGCAAAATAGTAATTTTAGTAGGAAAAATGGCCATTTTCCTTGTGGAAAAGGCCATTTTAATTTTTTTAAAGAAAACTCTGATATCTTCGAACTGGATGTTAATATCATTACTTATCAGGATTTTTTTCCTTTCATCATTATTAGGCAAACCGAAAAATGGTGCCCTAAAGACCCAGTGTCTACAGTTGCCCCTAACTTTAGGGAGACTACTATAGAGTGTGTGAGGTGACCTAAAGTTCAAAAAATGGAGGAGACGCATACCTTTATGGGGTGACCTTTTGTAGGTGCTTTGAAATAAAGTCATTGCAATTGATGTTGATGGGATTTGGGCAGTGCTAGAGACATTGTACTTGAAGTTAATTTGGTTTAAGTAATGCTTAGAGACATTGCACCTAAAGTTAATTTTGTTCAAGCAGTGCTTAGAGACATTGCACCTGGATTCCGATAGTGCTGGAGACATTACACCCAAAGTTGATGAGATTTAGGCAGTGTTATAGACATTGCACCTGAAGTCTTCTTGGTTCAAGCAGTGCTAGAGATATTACATCCAAAAGCTTAATTTTTTTCTTCCAAAGTGCTAGAGATGTTACATCTAAAGTTGACTTAATTCAAGCAATGCTTGGAGACATTACACTTGAAGCTAATTTTTTCCTTTCAGATATTGCTAGAGAAATTGCATCTGAAGTTGACTTGATTTAAGCAGTGCTTAAAGACATTACACATAAAGTCCATTTGGTTCAAGTAGTGCTGAAGACATTGCACCAAAAGCTAATTTTTCTCTTTAGATAATACTTAAGACATTGCATCAAAAGTTGACTTTAGAAAAAATTTTGTCGATGATAAGTCACTATTCTTTCCCTATGCAATTGAGCAAATGGTGCTAGATTGATGTTGGTTCATTATTTGTGATATTGCATAGAAGATTCAAGTTGCCCCCTATGTAGAAAAAAAGTAGGTGAAATTTGTTAGTCATTAGACATCATTAGCACAGTGGATGTATGTTGTGTGTGAGTGCACTTTTGAATTCATGTCATGATTATGAAAATCATTATTTTTATGTCTTTTCCTTTTTGTCACTTCTTTCTCTTTTTTTTTATTTTTTTAATTTTTTAGGTCTATTTAATCATTCATTTTGTTATTTTATCAATGTTATAGAAAAAGGATAAAAGCGATGAACAGAATATGATAGTTTTCTAAATGAATACTTTTGAGTACAAAATTTTTGTGTCCTAAACTAATATGTACATAGAAAGATAAAGCAAAAGTCCAAGGAGTCAGGGGCTGGCTCTGAGTGTAGAGTGTCTAAAGCTCTATCTCTATTGCATCTAGTGTCCTCGACATTTGATGCTAGGGCTATTTTATCCTTATGCTAAGATCTGTGTGCATGTGGTGGAGCTGCTCCACCATCTGAGCTTCTAAGCCCTGTAGGAGAGTTTTGAATGATGGTAGAGGCAGTGCTAAGGAAGATGAGACTACCTCATCTATGCTCTATCTCTGAGCTGGTCTTTAGCGAGACGAGTCTATTGCTAATAGCTTAGCGAGGTCAATTACAAAGCGATCATCCTCTCCTTACTACTCTGCTGCTTGCTCATCTAGCTCAGTAGCTTTTAGCAATCTGTAGCTTGCTGGTGCTCGTGAGTCAGTCTTGACAATCCCCATAGCTATATAGGTATCGTTGTTGATCTACAACTACTACTGAGTGCTGCGGCAAGATGCTGCTTTGGTACACTTAATCCTAGTAGGATGGCTATAATGACCCCTCAAATGATAATCTCTTTACTAAAGGATCTGCTAGCATTGTGTAAATGCTCGAGGATGGTCCATATGGGGTTCAACTAGATGCTATGCTCAGTGACCCAAAGCCTGTGCAGCTTAATCCAATTCACCTAACCAGCACCAATGTATCCTAGGTAGCTGATGACTGAGATTATATACAGGTAGCAGTGGATAAGATCTCTGATGGATGATGCCTTAGTTTAGCTGGCATTGTAGTGTATGCCAACTAAACCACAGTACTCCCAGTGCTTATCCAAACTCTCTAGGACCTCCATGTCATTATCAGTTGGTAGGCGAAGTAGTTTAGTGAATTGTAAGAATGATATATGAAATCTAGTCCTGAGGGTAGCAAAGTGTATGGTGGATGTATCACTCGGGTTTGCTCATTGGAAGCAGAAGGCACTAAAAAACTCTAGGGTGATAGCCAGATAAGTGGCACACCTTTGGAAGTAGAACTCTCACTAGCCCACTTATGTGAGTAACTGGTCTACCCTCTCAAGCATGCCTAGGTCCCCAAGGGTCTACATGCATAGGTAGCGGTTCCTGATCTGCATGAGAGTCAAGAGGCATTGAAATCGCTTAGCCTCCTCATCAGTAAGGCAAACCAGTACTGCCACTTGCTCAAGCATGCGTTAGTGATGTGGGCAACTCTATTGGCAATGTGAGAGGTATGATTGTGTATATATAATGTTTTTGTAGTAAAAAGGTGAAGTGGAGAAAATGAGGAAACGTATGAAATGACAAAAATGAAAAAAGTTAACCTTAAATAGTGTCAGGCAAAAATGGCCCTATTTGCCTAAGCAAAAAGGCCATTTTGGCCTCTGGAAAATGGCCATTTTTTCGAGCTGAAAGTAGCCGTTTTGAGACCTAAAAATGGCCGTTTTTGGTCGGACCAAAAATGCCTATTTTCTAGCATAAAATGACCATTTTTAATAAGAAAAATCATGGTTTTCACTCAAAAATGCTCGTTTTCAAATTAAAAATGCCCTTTTTTTTGTCCAAAATACTCATTTTTCACTTTTTTAGGCTATAAATGCATGGATGTATGTATAGATCCTCATGCCACTTAACTTTTTTCTTGTTTTTCATAGTGATGAGCTATGAATTTCTTTAAAAACATCTTAAAATTCTCAATCTCCCATCCATATAGGTGACTTCTATTTTGGCTCCCTATAGTTGCTTTAAATTTCTTTAAAGGGTGCATCTCGATCTGTCCTTCCTTAAGGCTATGACTCGATTTTTGGACTCATAATTCCATATCTTTCGATTTTCACATCAAGAATTATGCCCGAATCTAAGGAGTTTGCTGCAATCTTGGGTGTGTCTTGTTCTTTTGATACATTGCCTTACTGTCTAACTTGCATTCTTCGCTACTCGTATGAAGTTATTGATGCACTGGGCATATTACCATTATTAGCTGCTAGATAGGTCCTAAGGAGAGAACTAGTCTTTTTAAATGCACTACTAGCCTATGCTGAATGTTACGCGGACATTCCATCCCTTTGCGCGAGTGTTTATTTATTCATCTTTTTCTCCAAATATCTAATAGTTTTATATGATGGCCATTTTGTAGATTATTAGTTGTTCAGCATGGTCAGCAATTTGATGAAGGGCTTGAATCTTTTTCCTTTAACTTTTGCTGAAACAATCCTAAGCCTTGATGTTGTGCAGTCTTAAGAAGTTGAATTTTTTCGTGGGAGCTTGCATCTACTTTAGTTTTTTTTAGGAAAAAATTACCATAAGAGGGATTTTTGCCCTATCCTTTAGTCTATCTTTTACCTAGGAAGCCTTTCCAAGTTTTCATTCCTAGCAGACTTTTTAAGGGTAGACTACCCTTATGGGTTTTCACCCTATCCTTTGGTTAACTTTTGTTTAGGATGCCTTTACAAGTTTTTATTCTTAATAGCTTTTTTTAAGGTCTGGTTATAAGAGAAGCTTCATCTGCTAGATAACCCTCCCCCTCACGCCTTTAGATCTTATAGTTTGAAGTATTTACTACCTCCAGCCATCATGCGCCATTTTGCAAATGTTGAGCAATGGGAGTTTTGGTTGGGTGCTTTAGCTAATAATGATTTAAGTTCAGAAACTCTTAGATTTGCTTACAGTACATACAGTATAGTGGTGCATCGAGATATGTTCCTTCAGTTAGTTTTCAAAAGGTTACTTTTTATATCCCCGACCATTGCATGATGTAATTTGGCAAGACCCAAGGCATTGTCACTTGCCCATTGTCTTTTAGAGGAGGAGATATATCTATCACTTTCATTACTAGTTATCACAACCTATGGAAGCAGTTACCTCTTAAAACAAATATTGCATGCAAGGCTATTTATAACTTTTAGACTTCTGATCTATATAAAGAATAGGTAACAGGCCCTTCTCGGGACAACTAGACCCAATGGCTAAAGATAAGCAATGAGAGCAGCAACATGAGGTAGAAGATCTGAAATTTTTTTAACTTATATACAACATTATTCTCCTTTAGTTTATAAAATGTTCAATCATGCTTATTAAACTGGTCCTATCTAGCTACATCATATTGGCATTTCATGATAATCACAACATGACATTAATGCAACAACACATTTCCTCATTTAATCAAGGGAGATTTCAATTACTTCTTAAGCTTCTATCATCAATTAGACCTCATGGTTTTTCTTCATTGAACATTTTCTCTGAATCCCTAATTGTTGCATAGGATGCCTTTTTTCATTTTTCATCTTATCAAGGTGCCCACATTTAGCAAGGCCATCATTTTCTGCTTTTTTTCCCGTAGGGCTATTTTTCTCTTCTTTTTCTCGTTCATTTGTCTTTAGCCATAGAATCTCTTTAATCTATCTATAATCATAGGCTTTTGAAACTCATTCCATCATAATTTATAAGGATTGCAGTGCCCTTTGGCAACATTTGCTTGAGGATGAATGGCACCTCCCAATTTGGTTTGAACTTCCCTTGTGGGTCAGTTAGTCCTGGCTTTATTTGTTTAAGGACCAACCCTCTTTCTTTCAACTTGTGATTTTTCACTGTTCTGTAAAAGGCTCATGCCATCCTTTTCTGCTAAATTTGATTGTGATAATTAGCTTTTAATCACTTTTTATCTAGCAAGTTAAATAGTTAGAACCTTTGTTCTACCCAGGTGGTCTCAAGAATCTTTGCCTTTATTGCCACTCTCAATGACTAGAGTTTGATCCCTACGAGAAGCACTACATCTATCCTTTATACTAGGGAGAATAGAGTAGCACCTGTTGAAGTTTCAATTAGAGTCCTATATCCCTAAAGAGCAAAAGGAAGCTTATTAGACCAATCTCTATAAGTTACAACTGTCTTAGCCATAATCTTCTTAATATTCTTATTTGCTGCTTCGACTGCTCTATTGGCTTGTGGTCTATAAAGAGAGGATTTATGGTGCTAAATCTTGTATTTCTATAATAGTGCATTTGTTTCATATTGAAATTAGACACCATTATCTGAGACTATATGATGTTGAACCCCATATCTACAGATTAAATTCTTCTCTATGAATTTGGCCATCTCTCTTTCTCTCAACTTCTTAAAAGATTCTGCTTCGACCCATTTTAAGAAATAATGAATAGTTACCATAATAAAATGATGCCCATTCAAGGCTGTGGGATGTATCTCTCTAACTGTATCTATTCCCTCATAAAGTTAATGGCTAAGGGGACAACAAACTATAAAGTTCTGATTCTTGCACATGTCTTAAATCCCCATACTACTGACACTTATGGCACTTTTACATGTACTTTGAGCAATTATGGTCCATAGTTAGCTAAAAGAACCCTTAGCACACAAATTTTTTGGCTAACTTTAAACCATTCATATATGTGCCATAAGACCTTATATGTATTTCCTTGATGATATTTTCCATTTCTCTCCCCTCTAAGAAACGGAGCTAAAGACCATCTGCATGCCTTTTGTATAAGACCCTATCCACACTAATGAATTGAGTTAATAGCTTTCTCAATACCCTTTTGTCCTTATCTGTGGCTTCTTTAGGAAAGTTTCTCTTCTCTAAGTAATTTTGGATATCATAAAACCATGGCTTACCTTTCTCCTACTCTATTTCCATTATCTGCTCTATCTCATAGCAAGGCTTTTTCAGAACTGGAAATGATTACTAGTTTCATGATTGCACCTTTTGGATTATCCCACAAAGAGACCAGGGTGGCCAATGTATTTTTTAGCTTATTCTTTTCTCTTAAAACATGATGAAAGGTGCACATTTCAAATTGTCCACTGATAGATCTCAAGTACTTTACATAAGGCATTAATCTTTCTTCATAGATGGTCTATCTTTATTGGTTTGATACACTACCAATGATGAATCCCCGAATACCTCAATTGTTTTTGCATTAAGACCCAATAACACTTTAAGTCTGAATATACAAGCTTCATACTCTACCATGTTTTTTGTAACTCTGTGTCTTAGTTTATTGGCTACTGGCAATTTTTCCTTATCAGGGGTTACTAAAATTACTCCTACTCTTGCTCATTTACTAATCACCACCCCATAAAAATACATCTACAATCCTTATACTACAATTAAGTTTTGGTTTTTATCTAGGAATTCAAACTCTAACTACTCACTTTCTAATGGATGATTAGCTAAAAACTCTATGACTACCTACCCTTTTATGGTCTTCCTTGTTAGGTACCAAATGTCAAACTCTTGAAGTAAGAGAAGCCATTTACTCATTCTCCCTACCAAAGACGGTGTCATTTGAAGGTATCTTAATGAATTATCTTTGGATACTGCCCGTATAGTATATGATTGACAATAGTGCCTTAGTTTCTTCAAAGACCACACTACTGCTAGCAAATCCTTTCCACTTCCACATATTTTGAATTTATAAAGAAGAAACTTCTTGCTCAAGTAGTAAATCACAAACTCAACCCTCAGCGCATCTTTTTACTCTACCATTGCCCAACTAAGCTTTCTTTAATAGATAGATAAATAATTAATTGCTTTCCATGCCTTGGTAGTCACAAAACTAGTAGATTTAGTTGATATTCCCTGATTATGTCAAAAGCTTTTTGACAATCATCATTCCATTTGATCAGTTAGTTTTTTTTGAGAAGTTTGAAAATAGGTTTGCTTATGGTTGTGAGCTTAGCTATAAACTTATTGATGTATTGTATCTTCCCCAAAAATCCCCTTATCTCTTTTTCTTTCTTCAAGATTGGCATTTCTCTAATTGCTTTGACTTTATCAACGTCCACCTTAATTCCTCTCTAACTCACAATATGCCCTAATAGTTTACCTGAAGTTACCCCAAAGACACACTTTTTTAGATTCAAGCACAAATTATATTTACCTATCCATTTAAATAACTTTTCTAATGCCTCAAAATGTCCTTCCCTCGTAGAGGATTTCATCATCATATCATTGACATATACCTCCACTTCTTTGTGAATCAGGCCATCAAGGATTCTTATGGCCATCCTCTGGTATGTAGCTCTAACATTCTTCAACCCAAAAGATATAACC
>CANXYI011095552.1:0-10521 GCA_948208565.1 Hura crepitans
TCTCATAAGTTATAAGCATAGAGATGTTTGGAGTTAACATGTGGATACTTACTTGGGAAGTAAGTACATTAAAGACCTACCATGACATCTTCTCATGGATACCTATTCTATATTAGTGAAAGTATCTCATTATATCAGTGGTGCAAGTATCCGTAGACTTGAGATCACTAATTATCTTAAATATGGAGTGACATACTTTGACTCTAAAACTTTTACTTCAAACAAGAAGTATACATAGTGAGGTGCTTGGGTATGGCATAACATATTTAAAGATAGGGTAGTAATCAATAAAGAATTAGCACCCTAAATTACAATGGGAAGTTTATCTCACAATTTTGATGAATAACCTATATTTAGGAATCTCTAACTAGAGCAAAGTGCCATCTATGAATGGGATTCACTAAGGGCATTTTAGAGATAAAGGTGAAATTATTAGAAAAAATTTGTTCAGGGCATAATTAGAAATACTTAGTTAAGTTAAGAGTCGACATAAGTCCATACTTAAAATTGGATGAGATAAAAGATGGTGAAAGGAGTTTATTGTACTATAACTATATATAGAAGGGTTAAGTCAAACCACTTGACTTTTCAGCACTTAGGTAGTCATAATGCATGGCTAGATGCCTCTCTTGACTTGTATATAAGTGATATATCAATTAGTGAATTGGTATTGATTCAATGAGATTGAATCTATAGAGTCCCAATTAGACTAGGATTCTAATTCACTGTGTGCTGCCAAGGTATAAACCTATAGGGTCACACACATACAAGGAGTTTGAGGAAGATTCAATGAGCAAATAGGCTTAGGGCCCACTTGTAAATGAAAAGTCCATAAAATTAGGATTTTTGGAAAATTAAGATTTTTGGACTTGGGCCTTATTGAGTCTAAACTTTTAATTGTTATTGCATCTAATTTTTTATAGGCTTTTAAAAGGTTCAAAAGGTCTTAAATCATAGTAATTATTAATCTAAAGCGGGGCCTAAGACTGCCACATAGGATTAATAAAAGTGGGGCTAAAGTAGATTGCACATAAGCTTATTAAAAGGCTTATGCACATAAGACAGAAAGAGGCCCAATTGATGGGTCTATTTTGGTTCAACTTTGGCCAAATTTTAAGTGTTAAAATCTAACCTAATTAGGATTTATTTATGATATAAATAAACCTTATTGTAGTAGCCACCATAAGGAGATATTTTGCTACATAGAACAATTAAAGCACACGTTTTCTTCTTCTCCCTTCAACCGCTTGTAGTTCTTACTAGCATTTGGAATTACAAGTTGATCTCTTCTAAAAACTTCTTGTATGGATTACCATAGAGATATTCCTTAGAGAGGATCACTGTAGTTTGCAATAACCTAATGAGAAAAGCTCACGAAAGGAATCTATTGTCATCTTTTATGTTAAATCATGAAACACTGCTAGATTTAATGTTTAAAATGAATTTTAAATTATCCAAGTCCATTGTCATTGCTAGTTTCTCTCAAAAACTTAATGTTTCACTGCTTATGATTGAGAAAAACCAATAGGCTATTGGTTCGCAATAAAATAGTGGGAGATAAAATATAATTAATTAAGGACTTAATTAATACATTTATGTACATGATCATGCATTAACATGTCTTCATTCTTCACATGCAACATATCACAATAAGTTTCATAAACATTAACCTACATCCAATACTTCAAGCTAATAAGCTAACTATATCAAAATTCCATAGACTAGCTAAGAAAGTTCAAAGTAGTTTTAAGGACTAAAATGTTAGCTTATGTGATTAAAAATTTAGTTCCCACTATTCCTACTAATAATGCTTTTACAAATGAGCAGTAAGCATGTTTGAGGCACATGGAGGACATGGAGGTTGCTACATACATCATGTTAGACCTATGTCTTCTAAATTTTAAAAGTAACATGAGCATATGAATGCTCCTACTATACTATTCCACCTCAAAGAAATATTTAAGGAGCCTAGTAGGACTAAAAGTTATGAGATATCTAAAGCCCTATTTTATTGTTGAATGGTAGAGGGAACTTTAGTCATGCAACATGGGCTAAAGATGAATAGGTGTAATGCCTAACAGTCAAGGTCTTATGAACAGTACCTTCTGGGGCCGAGTGATGTTCCTTATGGTGCGGGTCATCATTACAAGTCTGATGACTAGCGTATTGGTCATAAAACTTTAATGAGCCTGAAAATAGGGAAAATGAATGAATTAAAAAATTTAACCAAACCAATAAATTATTTTAGGTCAAGAACTAGTGGATGAGGAGATAAAATGAGATCGGGCCGGGACAACCCTTGGATGTGCCCGAACAGACTCAAAAATACCACACTTTGAACCTCAAAAATTCCATTGAGTATGATGAAGGAGGAATTATAATTTTCTGAGGTCAATAAATATTTTTTTTGAATATTTTATTCTGATGGGTGAATAGTGCTAAAAAGTCAACTGTTGACTTTTGACTTGAAATTTTACATGGACCCTAGTTGCACTAATCGAGTTTTTTAAAACTAAAATGAGAATTTTTGGATACCTAGAGAATTTTTTTGTGAATTTTTGAAGTAAAAAGTGCCATAAAATAAATTTTAGTCATTTGGTGGCCATGTGGGCCAATCCCATGCATCCAACCCATCTTACTTAAGTGGTTACACATGTGAATTCCCTCACATGTGTAAAAGTCTTCTTCTTCCTCTTGAAACCCCATAAGCCGATGCCATTCTTTATTAAAACCCACTAAATTTCTTTCATTTCTCTCTCCTCTCTCCTCCAAACTCTGAAAAATTATAGGAAATAAAACCTCCATCATCCATAAATACTAATTCCACCAAGAATTTAGAGAAAAAGAGCCTAAGATGGAAGATTCACCATTTGGGTGAATAGTGACCAAAGTGAGAGTAAGTGGTCAAATTCTATTTTTTTTTATTTTTGATATAGGTAGCTTAAGTTATTCTAAGAATTACCATACTTTTAGATTTTAAATTGGAGCTCTAGATATTTTTTGAAAATTTTTCTAAGTCAAAATGGTGTATGTTTAGGGGTACCAAATTCAAGTAAGGAGCACCAAGGCAATAAGGCTAGAAGTGGTGGAGAAACGAGTATATGCACACCTTAGGTATGTGGAATAAACTGAAACTTACTATGTCTAAGTGTATGTCACATTTGGGTGGATGAACATTATATGGAATTGCTTAATTTTGGGTATAGGCATGTTAATTAGGGAAAATGTCATTATAAGTATGTTATTGGCATTAAAATATTAGGATTGATAGGTTGAATTGAGAAGAATTGCATGAGTAAGTGAAAATGAATTCTTTGGCCGAAATGTGTGTGTAATGGTGTATGGCATATGTAATCATGTGCTTGATATATTATGTGTGAAAATGGTGTGCAAATGAAGTGTAGAAATTACAAGTAAAATAGAATAAAAAATGGTACTTTATATGGCATGAAATTGTAACCTATTTGAATAGAAATATATGACTAGAAGTATGGTGTGATAATATAACCTATATTGGGGTTTCGGTATAAGCATAATGGCATGAAGAAATGATGTAAATGACAGTTGAATAGCATAATTGATGAAAGGCATAAAATACAAAAGTGATCAAATGAATAGTGTCAGTTGCGTAAACTAACTAAATGAATAGTAACTTTGCGATCGTGGGCAAAGTTATGGTGACTTGTGTGATTTTTGTCTTAAAATGTAACTTAGTGGTAAAATTAGATTTGGGAATGTAAAATATTAAGATTTATGGTCTGAATTAATAAACAGCCTAGCAGTTAGACACCTATTAGATGGTTTGACCGGTCAACTAGGGAGTAGCAGTTGCTAGGCAGTTGGTCCTTTTAGGGCCCACTACTATATGTTGTATATGGCGGGTGCAGCTGCCTAGGTTCTAACTTGAACCCTGCACTGTTGGGTATTAGAAGGCCCACCTGCGCTAGTCCCTACTACCTGTGTATCTATTTGTGGATATTGGAAGGTCCCACAGGGCTAATCCCTGTTATCCACCCTTGGTGATGTTGATGTGATTTGTAGATATTGGGAGTGGTCTACGAATGGGTCCTTGCTATCGAACGAGATAAGTGCAGCTACTTAGGTCCTAAAAGTGGGCCACTACAAAGGATAGTCCCGCTATCTAGTATCTTAAAGAGTTATCTGTCTGTCATAGGCCTTAATAATAATAACACTATCTGATAAGCTATTTGAATAACAGAACTTGAACATACACTGGACCTAAAAGAGTTAGGATGAACATGAATGTATACTGAAAATTGCATGTTGCTTTATGCATGCTTAGACATAATATGTTTGATTTATTCCACTACTGAGTTTCGTAGTTAGCATGTCGGTATTCCCATGCACAGGCTGTAGATGGAGAGACAGTCAGCACTAGGCGTCACTAATATAGCTGCTGTAGAGTCCTTTGGTACTTTTTGTCTTTCCTTTTGAGTTTTGTATAGATGCACTCATGTATATAGATGAATTATAGGTTATGGGTTGTCTATAAAGATGAAATGATGAACAGATAATGCATGTATAGTTTTACATGTTAATAAAAATTTATTTATGCATGATTATGTGCTAATGGGTCTATGACCTTGTGATATGTGAAACATTATATGCTGTTGATGATTGTGGTGATTTGGAGGACTAGAGGGTCCAGAGGGGGATGAGGTTGAGAAAATAAGGTTAGAAGTGTTTTTCTTTGTAGGTTTATTTAGCGTTATTGCCCAATTTTCTATAATTGTTTGACAGGGTCAAAATGGAGTTTTAACGGACAAAAATAAGTAGTAATAAGAGGATAATTAATCAGAAACGGAATAAGGGCATGTTTGGTCAAAGTCAGTCAAACCTAGGTAGAAGTTAAATGAAAGGCTCCTAGGGAAATCTAAGGATGGGTGACCTCAGCAGGAAGTGGCACACCTTGCCTATTTTAGGTAGAAATGGGTAGGGGGTGTTAAATTTAGTGGTATCAAAGTAGGTTTTGGCATTCCTAGGCATCTTATATATGAGTGCATGAGTCTAGGATGTTGGTTTGAGTCAAGCTACACTGTCTGATGCTAACAATTATTTTTGGTACAGTTAAATGTGATAAGTGAGCGAACTTGACCCGAGAGAGGAGAAGAGGTGGCTAGTTATGCACCTACGATGATACATAGACTAGCGATGAGTGCAGCCACTCTAGAGCCAAGTGATGCTGCCTACCAGCCGCCACCTCAGCCTTAGCCTCAACCTCAGGCATAGGCTTCATCGGCAATGCTACAGTAGATTGTAAATTTGCTGAGACACATTGCAGCACTAGCTCTAGTGCTAGTTGTTGTGACTCCTCCACCTCCACTAGCTTTTCCAGTCCTATAGAAGACCTATTTAGAGAAGGTCAAAAAGATGGGAGCTGTGGACTTCCTTGGGTCTAGAAAGGATGATGTAGCAAAGGCTAAGTATTAGTTAGAGAGGACTACTAGAATATTGCAAGAATTAGAGTGTCCTGAGGGAGAATGCTTAACATGTGCTACATCGCTGCTTCAAGAGGAAGCTTATCACTAGTGGGATAAACTGAAGAGGAGAAGAATAGTTGATGAGTTGACTTGGGGCTTCTTTCTAAAGGAGTTCAAGAAGTGGTATATCCTTGACTCCTATAGAGATAAGAAGAGACAAGAGTTTTTCAACCTGAAAGCAAGGTAAGAGGTCAATTTCGGAGTATGAGAAGGATTTTGACTGTCTAAGCTAGTATGCAGTTAAGTTCTTACTGGATGATAAAGAGAAGTGCAAAAGGTTTGAGAAGGGCCTCAATGTGGAGATTAGGATGCAAATCTTGACCCTTAAGATTCGAGATTTCTCTGAGTTAGTTGCAGTAGCTTATGATATAGAAGAAATGCTATAAGAGAAAAGAGAATTGTTCCAGAGGAAGAGGCCTTTCATAGTAGGCCAGACTAGCTCAGCTCCAGGGGGGAGCAAGAATCCAAAGGACTTTCAGCATGGTTAGGAGTCCCACAGGCAGTAGGGCCAATAGTCGTAGAGGCAAGCCCCTTCATAGAGGACTATTCAAGGTTATTCTGCTAGACCTCAACCACCTCTATCACAGTAGGCTTCTAGTGCACTCGTGTCCACTGCCAGGAGTGCACCACCTATGTGTGAGACTTGTCAGAAACCATTAGGGCTAGTGTTGGCAGAGGAGAGGTGTCTGATTCATCTGTAGAGCTCAAGACAATTACTAGAAGGAATGCCCTTAAAGGCTAGTAGAGTCTATTCAAACATAAGGCTTAGTTGCATCTACAGCTATTAGACCACCGAGATAGAAGCAGGCTACCACTAGCCAGAGGGGCAGATCTAAAGCGAGAGCTACGACATAATAGTATGCCATTCGTCCCCGAGAGGGAGTGGAGGCTTCAGACATTATAGGTGGTACATTTTCTTTATTTGATGCTTCTGTACCAGCTTTGATAGATCCTGGATCCACACACTTGTATATATGCACCCACAAGCTAGAGATAGAGGCCTTGAACCAGAACCTATAGATCTAGACATTCAAGTGAGCAACCTTATAGGTTAGAGTGTGATAATGAACATTGTGTATAGACACTATCCTCTGATGATACATGATCAGACATTCCCAGTAGATCTAATAGAGTTACCCTTCTATAAGTTTGATGTCATATTGGGTATGCATTGGCTGTCAAAACACTGAGCAGTTTTTCATTATGAGAAGAAAAGGTTGAGTCTTCAAACCCTAGATAGGCATGAGATGATTGTTATAGGTAATAAAGACTCCCAACATAATGTGATTTCTGCTATAATAGCTAGGAGACTCATCCAGAAGGGATGTGAAGCTTTCTTAGCCTTAGTAGTAGACACTAGTGATTAGACCCCAAGCTTAGATCAGATACCTATTGTGTTTGATTTTCCTAATGTATTCCCAGACGAGTTACTAGGATTGCCACCACATCGGGAGTTGGATTTTGAGATTGAGACTTATTCGGGTGTGAACCCAGTCTTAATTACTCTTTACAGAATAACCCCAAAAGAATTAAAGGAATTGAAAGTGCAATTGTAGGAGTTGCTTGATAAATGCTTCATTAGGCCTAGTCTGTCTCCATGGTGAGCTCCCGTGTTATTTGTAAAGAATAAGGATGGATCACTCCGATTGTGTATCAATTATAGGCAACTGAATAAGGTGACAATTAAGAACAAGTATCTATTGTCAAGGATTAATGACCTCTTTGATTAGCTAAGGGGTGTTAGTGTCTTTTCTTAGGTAGACTTGAGGTCTAGGTACCATCAGTTACGGATTAAGGAAGGTGATATCCCTAAGACTGCTTTTAGGACACGTTATGGGCATTACGAGTTCTTAGTGATGCCATTTGGGCTCACTAATGCCCCTGTAGCATTCATGGACCTGATGAATAGAGTTTTCAAGCCATACTTGGATCAGTTCATGGTGGTGTTTATTTATGGCATTTTAGTGTATTCCAGAAATCGAAAGGAACATGAACAACACCTTTGAATTGTGTTGCAGACTTTGAGAGAGAGGCAGTTGTATGCCAAGTTGAGCAAGTGTGAATTTTGGTTAGAGGAAGTGGCCTTTTTGGGTCACATTGCCTCAGCTAAAGGTATGAGGGTGGACCTAAGTAAGGTGGCAGTAGTGTTGGAGTAGAACCCTCCTAGGAATGTGATAGAGATTCGAAGCTTCCTAGGACTGGCAGGTTACTATCGGAGATTCGTAAAAGGGTTTTCGATGATTATTGCTCCACTGACAAGGTTGATTAGAAAAGATGTGAAGTTTGAGTGGGACAACATGTGTCAAGCTAACTTTGATAAATTGAAGCAGATGCTAATAGAAGCTCCTATCTTGACTCAGCCAAAGCAAGGTAAGGAGTTTGTGATCTATAGTGATACATCACACAACAGACTTGGTTATGTGTTGATGCAAGAAGGAAAGGTCATTGCCTATGCCTCTAGATAGTTGAAGACTCACGAAAGGAATTGCCCCACACATTATTTGGAACTTGCTGCAATTGTCTTTACATTGAAGGTATGGAGACATTATTTGCATGGAGAGAAATGCTACATCTGCACAAACTATAAAAGCTTGAAGTATTTACCTATATAGAAGGAATTGAACTTGAGATAGTGATGATGGATGGAGTTGATCAAGGACTACGATTGCTTGATTGACTACCATCTTAGGAGAAAAAAGATGATAACTACTCTGAGATTGATGCATGCTAGATTGGAGTACACAGTAGAAGGTGCAATATTGGCTGATTTGCAAGTCAAGGCTGATTTTAGGCAACAAGTGAAAGAGGCTTAGTTAAAATATGCTTACTTAGTGTAGATTGTGGGTAGAGTACCAAAATAGGCTGTGTGTATCTGATGTCGACGAGTTGAGATTACAGTTTTTGAAAGAAGCTCATGAGGCTCCGTACTCTATACACCTAGGAAACACGAAGATGTACCTTAGATTGAAGCCTCATTATTGGTGGCTAAGAATGAAATGTGAGGTAACAGAGTACATGGCTCATTGTTTGACATGTCAGTAGGTGAAAGCAAAACACCAGGTTCCTTTTAGATTGCTACATTCGATTGCAATTCTAGAATAGAAATAGGAGAAGATCACCATGGATTTTATCATGGGATTCCCTATAATAAGGAGTAAGTGTGATTCCATTTGGGTGATCATGGATAGGTTGACAAAGACAGCCCATTTTATACCCATCAAGATGGACTACTCATTGGAAAAATTAGCCAGATTGTATATTGACAAAATTATGAGGTTACATGGACTGCCAATAGCTATAATATTGGATTAGGACACAAAATTTACTTCCAGGTTTTGGAAGAAGTTATAAGAAGCCTTAGGTACTTGATTGACATATAGTACTGCATTCTATCCTCAGACAGATGGTCAATCTGAGAGAGTGATACAGGTATTAGAAGATATGCTATGGAGCTATGCCATCGAGTTTAAAGATAATTAGGACCAGTATTTAGCATTAGTAGAATTTGCATACTACAACAGCAACTAGCTAGTTTAGGCATGGCACCATATGAAGCATTATATGGTTGTTGATGTAGAACTCCTCTTTATTAGAGTGAAGTAGGAGAAAGCAGGATTGTTGGATCTAATTTGGTTTGAGATGCTAAGGAGAAAGTTAAGGTTATTAGAGAAAGATTGAAAGCTACCTCAGATAAATAGAAGTCTTATACAGACTTGAAGAGAAGGGACATTAAGTATGAAGTTGGGGATTGAGTGTTCCTAAAAGTGTCGCCATGGAAGAAGGTACTTCGATTTGGCAAGAAGGGCAAGCTTACTTCGAGATTTATAGGGCCTTACGAGATCACGGAAACAGTGGGTCCATTAGCTTGTCAACTTGCTTTGCCACCTGAATTGAAACAGATACATGATGTCTTTCATGTATCTATGTTAAGACGGTATTGGTAAGATCCAACGCATGTAATAGCTACTGAAGAAATACAAGTTCAGCCAGACTTGACCTACAAAGAAGAACTAGTGCAGATCCTAGCTAAGGAAGTGAAGCAGTTAAGGAACAAGACGATTCCACTTGTGAAAGAATTATGGAGACACCACCACATGACTGAGGCGACATGGGAAAGTGAGGAGCAGGTGCGAATGCAGTATCCTCACCTTTTTACTTCAAGTAATTTCGAGGACGAAATTTTTTAAGAGGGGAAGAATTGTAATGCTCGACAATCAAGGTCTTATGAACAGTACCTTCTAGGGCCAAGTGATGTTCCCTACGGTGTAGGTCATCATTATGAGTCCGATGACTGGCGTATTGGTCATAAAACTTTAATGAGCCTGAAAATAGGGAAAATGAATGAATTAAAAAAATTTAGCAAAGCCAATATAACTAGTGGATAAGGAGATAAAATGAGGTCGGGCCACAACAGCCTTGGGATGTGCCCAGATTGACTCAAAAATGCCACACCCTGAACCTCAAAAATTCCATTGAGTATAACGGAGGAGGAATTATAATTTTCTGAGGTCAATAGATATTTTTTTGAATATTTTATTCTAGCAGGTGAATAGTGCCAAAAAGTCAACTATTGACTTTTGACTTGAAAATTTACGTGGGCCCTAGTTCTAGTAATTGAGGATTTTTAAAATTAAAATGAGAATTTTTGGAGGCCTAGAGAATTTTTTTTGAATTTCTGAAGCAAAAAGTGCCATAAAATGAATTTTAGTCATTTGGTGGCCATATGGGCCAATCCCATAATCTAGCCCATCTTGCTTAAGTGGTTACACATGTGAATTCCCTCACATGTGCAAAAGTCTTCTTCTTCCTCTTGAAACCCCATAAGCTGACACCATTCTCCATTAAAACCCATAAAATTTCTTTCATTTCTCTCTCCTCTATCATCTAAACTCCAAAAAAACTATAGAAAATAAAACCTCCATCATCCATAGATATTAATTCCACCAAGAATTTGGAGAAAAAGAGCTTAAGTTGGAAGATTCACCACTTGGGTGAATAATGACCAAAGTGAGAGCAAGTG
>CANXYI011095660.1:0-10100 GCA_948208565.1 Hura crepitans
AAAAATATAAAATATTGCACTAATAAATTACCACATCTAACCAGTAGATGGATAGTGTAAAAAGAAAAATAAAATCAACCCAAATGACCAAAAATAGTATTTTTGATGCGAAACAAAAATGCATGCACAAACATAAATTAAGAGAAAATAAGTAGTCTAACAAATGCAAAAATATGGCACAAATAATTTATCACATCTAACTGGTAGATGGATAAAATGTAGAAAGAAAAATGAAAAATGGATGAAAAATAAGTCGGTCAACACACCGGTATATTTGCCTTTAGAAATATCTCGGGTCGGATTGAAAAACGATGCTTGAATCTTGAAAAAACCCAAAATATGGTGTGAAAATAATATTTTTTTGTATTTTCTATGTTTTCTATCTCTAGAATATTTTCTCTTTCCTTAAAATGACCTACCTTGGCTCATAATGACCTAATTGGTTTTTATGCATGGACCCCGTGGCACAAAATGGGCATTTTTAAGATGAAAACGGGCATTTTGGGCTCAGTAACAGCTAAAACGACCATTTCCAGGGATGAAATGCCCGTTTTGAGCAAAACAACCATTTTCAGGATCAAAATGGCCATTTTGGCCATTATGGACCCAAACAGGCATTCCACAAGTGGGAACGGCCATTTTAGGCCAAACGGCCCAAATGGCCGTTTTTGAAGCCCAAAATGGCCATTTTGGGCCCAAAACGTGCATCCTATATATGGGACGGCCTACTTTGGGCTAAAATGGACAAAATAGCTATTTTTGATATTTCTTTTTTTTTTTTAGAAAAAGTTTTGAGATCTTCGGTCCAGACCTGAAAAATCCATTTTTTAGATTTTTGTTCTTTTCATCATTATTAGGCAAACTAAAACTAAGAGCCCCTGAAACCCAATGTCTATAGAACCTTCTATTACTAAGACATGCCTTTTAGATTGAAGAATGCTAGAGCTACTTATTAGAGGATGGCCACAAGGATTTTGGATGATTTGATTCATAAAGAAGTGGAGGTTTATGTAGATGACATGATGATCAAGTTCGTTACTTAGGAAGGACATTTTAAAGCACTAAAAAAGTTCTTCTAGAGAATCAATAAGTACAATTTGCATATGAATCCTAAGAAATAAGTCTTTAGGGTAATTTTAGGTAATCTCTTAGGTCATATAGTGAGTTAGATAGGGATTAAGGTTTACCTTAATAAAGTGAAAGTTATCAGAGAGATGCCAGTTCCAAAGAAAGAGATAAGGGAATTTTTGGTTAGAATTCAATACATTAGTAGTTTCATAGCCAAACTTATTACCATATGTGAGCCTATCTTCAATATTCTTAAAAAGAACCAACCAATCAAGTAAAACAACCACTATCTGAAGGCTTTTAACACCATTAAGAAACACCTGATAAATTTGCTAGTTTTGCAACCACCAAGACATGAGAAGCCATTAATTCTCTATTTGTCTATTTAAGAAAGCTCAACATGAGCTATGGTAGTATAAGAGGACAAATTCAGGGTTGAGTTTGCAATCTACTACTTGGTAAGAAGTTTCTTCCTTATAAAGCCAAGTATATGGATGTTGAAAAAATTGTTTAGCATTACTATAGGCTTTGAAGATACTAAGGCATAATTTCTATTCATATACAGTATAGGCAGTATCAAAGCACAATCCTTGAAGATATCTTTAGACAACTCTATCTTTGGTAGAATGAATGAGTAAGTGGCTTTTTTTCCTTTAAGGGTTTGACATCTAGTATATAGCATGGATGACTGTAAAAGGGCATGCAGTAGTAGAGTTCCTAGCCATTCATTCATTAGAAGGTAAGTCACTAGAGTTTAAATTTCCAGATGAGAATCTAACCTTAAAAAAAGTCCAGATGTAAATTGATGGAGCAGTAAATAGTGAAAAAGGTAGGAGTAAGGGTAATTCTAATAACTCTAGAAGGAGAGAAGTAGCCGTTAGCTAGAATGTTAAGATATAAGGTTACAAATAACATGGCAGAGTATAAAGCTTACATATATGGGCTTAAAGCATTATTGGCTCTTGGCATAAAGGTAGTTAAAGTATTCAAAGACTCATCTTTGATAGTATATTAGACCAATGATGAATAGATCATTTAAAAAGGAAAAATGATGCCTGATGTAGAGCACTTGAGATCCATCTGTAGATGGTTAGAGATGTGTACCTTTCACTATATTCCTAGAGATGAGAATCAGTTAGCAGATGCATTAACCCCCTTGGTCTCTATATGGGATAACCCAAAAAGAATAGTTATGAAACTAGTCCTTATTTTGAGTTCAATGGCACCTTTCTATGAGGAAGAGTAGGCAATGGAAATGGAATAAGGAGTTGGTATGCCTGGGTTTTATGATATCCAGAACTATTTAGAGAATAAAGTCTTTCCTAAAGAAGCCATGGATAGAGATATAAGGGTATTGAGAATGTTTTCAACCAAATTTATTAGCATAGATAGGGTCTTATACAAAAGGCAAGTAAATGGCTTTCAGCTCTATTGTTTAGAAGAAAAAGAAGCATAGAGAATTATGATACATATAAGGTCTTGTGGCATAAACATTAATGGTTTAGAGTTTGCAAAAAAGATCATGTGTGAAGGATTTTTTTGGCTTATTATGGACCATGATTGCTTAAAGTATGTACAAAAGTGCCATGAGTGTTAGTAGTATATAGATTTAAGACATGTGCTTATATTAGAATTACACAATCTATCATCTCCTTAGCCACTTGCTACTTAAGGGATAGGCAAAATTAGAGAGATATATCAAACAACCTCAAATAGGCATCGTTTCATTGTGGTAGCCATTTTATTTCTCTAAGTGGGTTGAAGCAAAATCTTTTAAGTAATTAGGGCCAAAAGACATGGCTAAGTTCATAGAGAAGAAACTAATTTATAGATATGGGGTCCCATACTATATAGTTTTAGACAATGGTGTTTAATTTTAGGCTGAAACAAAGATACTATTATAGAATTACAAGAGATAACACCATAAATCCTCTTTTTATAGACCATAAGCCAATGGGGCAGTTGAAATGGCAAGTAAGATTGTAAAAAGATCCTAGCTAAGATAGTTGTAACTTATAGAGATTGGGCTAATAGACTTTCATTTGCTTTTTGGGGTTATAGAAAACTATTTAGACTTCAGTGAGTGCTACTCCATTTTCCTTAGGGTATGGTACAGATGCAGTACTCCTAATAGAATTTAAACTCACGTTATTAAGAGTGATTCTAGAAGTAGATATTTCTGAAGTAGCCTAGGTTAAGCAAAGGTTCCAATAATTGAACTTGTTAGATGAGAAGTAATTAAGGGCAAATTATCACAATCAAGTTTATCAGAAAATGATGGCATGAGCTTTTGGAAAAAAGGGTGAAGAGTGATATGTTAAAGGAAGGGTATTTAGTCCTTAAATAGATGAGACTAGGTTTGATAGACCTAAAGGGAAAGTTCAAATAGAATTGGGAAGGACCATTCTTTCTAAAGTAATTATTGTGACACCCCTTAACCATTTCGATTGCCAGACTTGAAGAAGGAATGCACACATAAATGTATTACCAAACTCATAACATGATATTTTTCTAATACATGATTGAATAATTCTTAATAAATTCCTTATTTTATAAAAATATGGATTTTCAAAAATTAGTTATTTCCCACATTTGGAAATCCTTGTGTCGAAAATCTGGTAGCATAACAATTGTACCGGGATACTATCCCAAATGTGAATAGTAATCTACAATATAGAAAGCACTTCTATAAACATTTTCACATTTATTCACATATCTTATGATCCTTTTAATCATCCTAATTCAACTAGTAACACAGCATCGCAATTCATGCATCAGTTATAGTAGCATACAATCATCACAGTTCAAAAATCAACTTTAAAATAAGTTACATGCTTTTGAAATCTAAAAATTGACATTTTAATCTAGCTTAGGCCCGTACTGCCAAAATTACTTCATATGAGTGCTTTCTATTTATACAACATAAAATCTAGATATACATGTACAAAATAGACTAATGGTGTAATTAATTTAACTTACGTAAATAGTCCAATTAACATCATACATTAATATATGAAGCGTGAATATCCAAACTATTACATGATATGCAACATTAAACATAATATGCATATATGCAATAACATGGCATAAAACATGTACATATTGCATCATAAATATCATTCATACTATATAATGTCATACATCATGTAAACATCTTTTATTATTTATTACGGTCTATTTATTGAGCCTATATTCAAGAAAAACATAAATTATGGATAACGGAGTATCAGTAGACCACTTGGGCCATTAAAAGTACGTAGCCCCACACACATTAGACTCGAAGGCTAAAAAAGTATGGACACTTAGGTCATCACACATTAGTGCCGAAGGTCAGAACATAAAATCTAAAGATCAACACGATTAAACCCAAAGGCAAGAAAAATAAGATCCAAATTAACGCATCAAACCCTAAGGTCAGGATATAAAAATAATCCAAAGGTTCATGCATCGTAACTTGAAGGCTATAAAGGTACTAAAGTACCCTAACAGCTAATATGACTTCTAGCTGACTGGTTAACCTATTCAACTAGGTTGTTTACTTGCATGGGCTACTAATAAATTATTTTGAATTTTACCTAATTAATATTGCTTATTATAGCTTTCAATTAAAATGGTTTAGCCAACTAATGACAAAACTGGGAAAAATAATATTATCAGTTTACCATGTTCCTAAACATAACTTATTACATTATAACATGCTAAAATGACAATTTACAATGTCATCCATTATGGACTCATAACCAAACATCATCATATCATGCAAATGCTTCGGCTAAGATAGCATAAGAAATTATATGCATAAAACTGAACATACTCAAAATTATACACCATTATGACGTCTTATAATGTTACATGCATTATATTAACATAATGATTCTACATTATGCACATCTCCAATGCATTTAATTATAAGAAAAATAAAGATCCATTCATGCATTATTATCGATCATTTAAAGCATTACCATATCACAAAATTTCATTAAGTTAGAAAAATGCTCATAATTACCTTAAATCCTTTATAACTACAGATGCCTGGATTTTGGGCTAATGATGATAACTAGAGATAGGCTCAAGGCTCAAGGAATAAGGCAAGGAACTTAGAACCTTGGTCCATATAGACCAACTAGGTATAAATCCACTTAGACTTAATGCCATAAGGTCTACACTAATTAACAAAGACCAAGCCTAAAATAGTAGAGCCCACGACCCATAGTTTACTCGGACAAACTAAAGCCCATATCCGTATAGACTATAATAGACTTAACACAAAACTATGCCCAAGGCCCATAAATCACTAAGGTAGACCCAAAGCCTAGGTTTGCATCGACTTAGCAACAAAATTCTGTATAGACTTGCCACTAAAAAGCTTCTAGAAGTGTGATCTTCCTATCTACACTCTAACTCCTAATCTTATTAAGAGTTTGCCTCTTTTAAATGGGAGAGCTATCCACTAAGCCTATTAATACCCCCTCTCAAGGGAGAATTAGGAGAGGAATTTTGAGAATTCAAAACCCACTATTCTAAGACTCTAGGCATTGACTCTAAAGTAGGAATCAATGTACTAGATCATAGCCTGCACTTAAAGTACGAATCGATACTAGACCTTAGCCTAAACTAAAAGCAATCATTTTCATTATTGTCATTCATCTATTTAGATTATTTTTGTAACTGAAGATCTTCCAAGATTAATAAACATGTGAGGCGATTCAATGTGATCCCTTTGTTGATTATATGAGTAGGTTAATATTTTGTACTATTTTCATTGAATTTAATCATTCATTAAAATGATGTAATCATTTTGGAATTGACACATAAATTGCATGGACTTATCTTAAAACATGATGAGGTCTGTATAGACCTACTATTTGAATATTCTAGTGGTATGAGGTCCGTATAGACCATTGTCTGATACTAGCTTTATGTTCAGTTAATTTACTCTATTTTAATGTATTTTACTATGCTATTGATTTGCACTTATGTCTTTATCATGCCATATAATCATTTTGCTTCTTAATATGTATGTCATTAATATTCTAAAATTGATGTGTGGTCTATATGAACTCCCTTTCACAAGGAGTATAGTCTGTGCATATATATGTTTTAAAGAATATGCCTTTCAATTATGGTCTGCACGGACTCCCTTTCAAGATGAACATAGTTTGCATCGATGTTTGTGTTTTATGCATGTGTGTTCTATGCCTCAGTCTTCACAAACTCCCTTTCATAAAGAGTGTAGTCTGTATGGACACATGTTTTAAAATCTAGTTCTCATGAACATTGTTACAATGAATTTATGTTTTCCTTTGTATGATTAATTTGACATCCTCTTAGTTATAATAATTATTTAGGCATGTACCATGA
Organism: Hura crepitans; assembly: GCA_948208565.1. NCBI lineage: Eukaryota > Viridiplantae > Streptophyta > Magnoliopsida > Malpighiales > Euphorbiaceae > Hura > Hura crepitans. Next base: position 6,430 of record CANXYI011095660.1, read on the forward strand.
TCATTCATATTTGCATTACACATGTTGTTATCATATCATTAGGCACTGTTATTAGGTCCTCACATATCTCTATTTGTGTTACTTATCTCTTTCCTTTGAGTCATGTAAAATTTACCATCCATATTAGATATAAGCTGGACAGACATATATTTGTGATACTTTATAGTCTATATGGACATAGGCCAAGGCTTATAATGAGTTTGCATGGACTTAACAATATAGGGATGAGACCATTAGCTTATTCTTTAATTGTTTATTTGGTTTTGTACCTTTTATTTCTTTTGTTTATTTTAGTTTGTAGTAGATAGTTTAATAACTCTTTTTACATGCCAAAAGCCTAACCTCACATCAATGGTTTTCTATCTAATTAATTGGTGTTTTCTTAATAAAATATTTTTGAGTTTTCTTTAATAAAAGACATATAAAAATGTATTTCAACAAAGAACAATCTCTTAAAAATGGGAGTTAGGTATTGAATTATAGTTAGTTATCAGGTCAAATAATAACTAATAAATGACCCAATTTATGAATGTTCAATTTACATTTACACTCTGAATATTACAATTTATTTTCTTTATATGAAAAGGTGACATGTATGCTTTAATTTAGATGCTTGCTTGCATGATATATGATTAATAAACTTTAGAATATAAAGGAAGGTATAATATTAGGGCATAAGTAAGATATAATTCTGAACCCTTTCTAGGCAAAATATCAATGGTCCTAGTGTAGAGCTAGGTGATGACTCCAAACACTAACCACCTCGTCCTTGGTGAAACAACAAAAATCTATAGTTGCCACTCTATTAGAGACTGAGAATTGAATCCGAAAATGCCAAAATAATATACCTTCTAATATTCTAATTTTTTTCAGTCTTATGCATTTCATTCTAATATAAAATTTGTAACTTTTTACCTTAGATGGTGTTACGAACCATAAACCCATTTTTCATTCAAGATGGGAGATTGCTAGCATATCCATCACTCATAAGCTTCGTGCCTTCATGAATATTAAATAGTGAACTAATCGATCACTATTATCCTTGATTGGAAAGATCTATTAGGAGGGGCCCCCATTTATGGGAGCCACAAAAGCCTTTATAGGCTAAACCATAAATCCCATATAGTTAATCTTAGCAACTTCCCCTAGGTTATATGACCTTGAGAGTTTGTAATTGCATCATGATTACTATTTAGGCCTATTACATTTAACCTTATTTGGTGTAGGGTCAAGCCCATTATGCCTTTTATGTATAATAGGCCCAACCTAATTTTACCTCAAACAAGATTTAAATATCATTGGCTATTATCCTTGCTTGCATTTTAAATATGAGAGGTCATTAGGCCTAATTAGACCTATAGTTAAACCTATGCATCCCTTATTGATGCTTAGGTAAGCATACCTAGGAAGAATGGCTAAAACCATGTGTGTGGGAGTAATAAGGTTAAAAGACTTATTGCTTGTGTTTGTCTTTGTACACCTAACATGTATCCTTTTTTGTGTTTATATACACATGCATAACATTATACTATACCTACTTTATGGCATAAACTTCTTGCTTTGAAAATATAAAATGTAGTGTACTTATCCTTTCATAAAACTTTTTTATTCCATGCACCAATGTAATAATCTGATACACATGTACAAGTACACTTCACACTAGCACATGATACACTAACCATATGTCAAAGATTGCCATCTTGTGACCTTTTTCAAGCATTAAATATCCATACCATGCATTTACACAAATGCATGCATCATATTTGTTCCTAAAAGTCATTCATACATAAAACATGAAGCACCCATATCATGTAATAGAAATCATACACAACATTAGGTAACCTTGTAAATCATTCATACCATGGGCATTGTAGAAGTAACATACATACACTAGAGTTAAAGCCCTCATTCATACATCAACTAAACATATGTTGCACAAGCACAACATTACCCCTTAACTTCACTTTTTCATGCATACTGCTTAGGCTTAGTCATGCATCATTGATCCATACAAGCATCCATGTAACACCCTAGGTTATGTACATTGTAAACTTACTTCATATAGGTTTATATACATCTTATACTAGCACATGTTATCTTTTTGGACTATCCTCATATTAGGATCTTTTAACCTCACCCATACATTAGCTATCTGTATAAGCATACATAAAATGGACATCATACATTGTATTTAAGGAATAAACACCTCACATATATATCTTATATTCTCATAGCTTTACGTATACACATAATATATACCATCATATGTATCTTGTATATCTAGAACCATGCATACACCTTTACATGTATCCTTAAAAAACCATGCATACATCTTTACAAGCATATTCTTTATATGCCTAAAAATATCCTTAATTATATTGTCATATGTATCAAATACATTTAGAATCATGTATGGACCCTTACATATATCTTCATCACATATACTTGCAATCATATGTATCATCATACATTTTTGTATACATATACCTCTATCTTGTATGAAGAACCCCATAAAGTGCACTAACATGTGTTGCATATAGTATAAGTTCTAAACTTGCCTAGTGTTTTTAGGTCTAGTCCCTAACCATTATAAGCATGCATCATTTATCATAAAATCATTCACATATATGTTCATCTTGACTATTGTAACCCAACACCTTGCCTAGTGTAGGTACAACATGTATTCATCTTTAGAAACCTCACACATCCATGCATAACAAACATATATATCAAAACACTATAATACTTAAGTGATGCATTGTAATCCATGCACTTTGTGGAAATAGTTCACATCATCCTCATGAACTTACATCTAGTCACACCCCACATTAGATATAATTATTCATGCATTGTTACTCTACACAAACATGTCATATAGGCCCTTATTCATGTATTGACCAAACACACATATGCCATGCTATTTTCATAAGTTTTACAAGCACAAACATACACCTTACATCACAAACCATCTTATATATGTGTACATATACAACACTATCCCATGACTTCACCTTTTTATGCATACTATTTAGGCTTAATCATTTATCCTTACATGCATTACCTATAACCCTATACCACCTTAATATGAGTAACATACAAACCTCACCCACGTACTTATGCATTCATATTCGACACACTATACCTAGGAATTATCATGTATTACCTCACCTAATATAGTATATCAAATCCATGTGTGTTTCTCATGCATATTAATAATTGCTCCTGTATCATAATTAGGATACACCATATATAACATCAATATGCTTTAATCATGCATCATATTATATTAACCATGTATCACACTTCGCTTAAGCTTTTCTAAGGAAATAACCTTACCTTTCCCTTTTTTGTAAAGATGACACTAGATGGCCAAGACTTATAGAGCATTAGAGCAATCATCAAGGAAGTGGTGGTTTTAGAAATGGAGAATGTTTGAGCCAATGATTCAAGAAGAATTTGCCAGTTAAAAGCTAATGAGAGGGCAAATAGTGAATAAGGAACCAAACCAAGTTGCCTACCATGCAAATTTTCCAAGTTTGATAGGCATTTCCATAATATTTAAAGAGTTAAGGGAGAAAAACCTTCTTCAACCATTTATACCCAAACCTTACCCATAACCATTTCCACCAAAATATTGCCATGATTTGTACTGTGCATATCATTAAAGAATT
>CANXYI011095684.1:0-10558 GCA_948208565.1 Hura crepitans
TGGACGTGGCATCCACTATCCCATTTGAGGCAATGGGATACATGTTCACCGGCAAACGGAAAATCAGCCTCTCTTATTCCCTTTTGGGTATCCTTAGATTTTGGCGTCTCAGGCGGGTTAAGCAGCTCTTCACTAGGTATATTTTTCTTTTCATTATTTTTTCATGCACGAACATTAATCTCCAATATTCTCAATTTATTTATTTTTCTCAGGCTGGAAAAAGATATCAGATTTAGCTACTTCTGGATCCGATCTGCTAGGCTACTCAGTGTGAGTCAATTTATTAACTTAATCCTTCATTTTATTTATTTTTTCATTCATTTATATTTTTTTAGTATGATTCTATGCGCATGCGTAATTATACGTAAGTACGGTGCGGAAGAATCACTCCATTTTTTTTTTATTTTAAAGGAAAGTGTTTAAATGAGATTTTGAACTATTATACGCGCAGGTGACACTGTTTCTAGTGCATTGTGCTGGTTGCCTGTACTATTTGCTAGCAGACAGATATCCGCACCAAGGCAAAACATGGATTGGAGCTGTCAACCCTAATTTCAGAGAAACAAGTCTTTGGATTAGATACATTTCTGCCATGTACTGGTCTATCACCACCATGACCACTGTTGGTTATGGCGATCTTCACGCTGTCAACACTATGGAAATGATCTTCATCATTTTCTACATGCTCTTCAATCTGGGCCTCACTGCTTATTTGATTGGCAACATGACCAATCTTGTTGTTGAAGGCACTCGCCGCACCATGGAATTCGTATGTATTCTTTCTTTTAACGTTCTTTCCTAAACTTGATACATGTTACATAAATTACCCTGAATAGTTTGGTACATGTGGTTCGACTAGCATAGGCATCATAGCATCTAAAAGAATATTATTTTAGTGGGGGCAAATTCTCGTAGCAGCATTTAGATGTCACGTCAGCATATCATTCATATGTTGTTTTAGATGAATGTGATATTGTTGATGGAATTCTTGTTGTTGGTGCAGAGGAATAGCATTGAAGCAGCATCAAATTTTGTATGCAGGAACCGATTGCCTCCAAGATTGAAAGCCCAGATTTTGGCTTACATGTGTTTGAGATTCAAGGCGGAGAGCTTGAACCAAAATCATTTAATTGAACAATTGCCCAAATCTATTTGCAAGAGCATATGCCACCATTTATTTTTGCCTACTGTTGAGAAAGTCTATCTTTTCAAAGGAGTCTCGAGGGAAACTCTCTCGCTCCTGGTAATCATCCATCTTACCCTTTTCGATTAATTAGGCAATCGTTGATTCGACCTTTTTTTTCTATTGAGTCCCTAAACTGATTTAGGTAGCAGAGATGAAAGCCGAATACATTCCACCAAGAGAAGATGTCATAATGCAAAATGAAGCACCGGAAGATCTATACATATTAGTATCTGGAGAAGTAGAAATCATCGAATGTGACATCGAAAAGGAAAGAGTGATCGGAACTCTACAATGTGGAGACATGTTTGGAGAAGTTGGTGCACTTTGTTGCAAGCCTCAAAGCTTCACATTTCGAACCAGAACACTTTCTCAACTCTTAAGGCTCAAAACCAATTCTTTGATTGAAGCAATGCAGACTAAACAAGATGACTATGCTGCTATCATCAAGAACTTCCTTCGGGTCTGTTTGTGTTCCATTTTTAGTTAACCTCACTTCTCTGAAATTGGATTTAATTCGGTCTCTGTTGCGTAGCATCACCAAAAGCTCAAGGATTTGAAGATTGGAGATGTTCGAGTTGACGGAGCAGGAGGAGAAGAAGGTGATCCAAACATGGCCTTCAATTTACTAACTGCAGCCAGCACTGGCAATGCTGCTTTTCTTGAAGAACTTCTCAAGGCTAAATTAGACCCCGATATTCGTGACTCTGATGGAAGAACTCCGTTGGTATACTCTCTAATCCTTCAATAATGTATAAAAAATACTCCACAATTTCGTGTTAGGTCTGCTCGAAAAAGGATTGATCGATGTGTTTCTCGATACACCAGCACATTGCAGCATCAAAAGGGCATGAAGAATGCGTGTTAGTGCTGCTAAGACATGGATGCAACATACACTTAAGAGGTACCATTAACACAAAATTCAAACCTGCTAATTCCCAGATTCTTTTCTCTGTTTTCGTCTAATGTGTTTCGTTTTCTTTTCGTTGTTACAGATGCTAAGGGCAACACTGCATTATGGGAAGCTTTGATATCAAAGCACCAATCCATATTCAGAATCCTTTACCATTTTGTGAGCATTTCTGATCCGCAAGCAGGTGATCTCTTATGCACTGCTGCGAGAAGAAACGATATTAAAATGATGAAAGAACTATTGAAACATGGGCTAAATGTCGATTCGAAGGATCGACAAGGGAAAACAGCCATACAAGTAGCCATGGCAGATAACTACGTAGACATTGTAGACTTGCTAGTAATGAATGGTGCAGATGTTACTGCAGCAAATTCTTCGAATTTTCCTTCAGCGACATTGGATGAAATACTGCAAAAGAGAGAAATTGGGCACAGGATTACAGTGCCTGATATTGATACCAATGATCAAATTATCTTAAACAAACAACAACAAGAAAAAGAATGCAACTCATGTGGAAAATTTAGTGCAATGAAACCATTAAGAGTGAGTATATACAGAGGCCATCCATTGGTAAGGAAAGAAAGTTGCTGCAAAGGAGCTGGGAGAGTGATCAAATTGCCAGATTCATTGGCGGAGCTGAAGAACATTGCAGGTATAAATTTAGTTCTTTTAACCATTGATTTATATATCAAATAATAGTGAATGTGATTTTGATTTGAACACAATTACGTTTAAGTTCTTTTTGCAGGTGAAAAGTTTGGATTTGATGCAAGGAATGCATTGCTGACAGATGAAGAAGGTTCAGAAATTGACTGTGTTGAAGTTATTAGAGATGATGATAAGATTTTCATAGTTGAAAATCCAAATTTTTTTGTGTAACCAATGATTATTGATTAGTCTATCTGGACTTTACGATGCCAAGCCTTCCACAATTTTTGAAATAGAATGCTTCATATAATAATAATAATAATAATAATAATAATAATAATAATAATAATAATAATAATAATAATAATAAATCGGTTAGAAAAGAGAGAAAAAGATAGAAGTTTTTTTGGTTTTTTATTAATTTTATTTATTAATTTATTGATAAAATCGGTAATGACGAGTCATGAGATTTTTTTGTTACACCAATAGATTTTGGTGATTTTATTATTATAAATTAAAAATGTGAGATTAAATTGTTATAATATATCAAGTTGAGAAAGCGATTGTATAAATTATTTAAAAAATCAGAATCTAAATTAGTGTGAAAATTTATCACATTTATTATACACATTTCAAATGCATTTTAAATTATTTATTTACTGTTGATACCCGTCCAAACCCATTTATCAATAACTAATTACCCGTTTAACTAAAACTATAAAATCAATTTTAATGAAAATTCCGAACTGTTAAAACCTTCAAATTATGAGTTCTTAATTCTTCATGGAGAAATATCTTTTTAAGAGTCAAAATAATACTGATTGATAACGTTTAAATAATAGCAATATCTTCAAAATACTTTATTTATTGATTAACAAGTTTTAATTATTATTTTTTAGGTTCAATGTTCTAAACACTAATCTTAACAATTATTATACTATTCTTAATATAAATGATTTCAAATAGCGGAAACTCAAAGCATTAAATTAATATTATTTTTAAATTTATGGTAGGTTTTATTTTTAATATTTAAATTCATCTTAAATTTATACACAATTATTTATACCCTCACTCAAAGTAGCAGAAGGTAGATGTTGTGGCTAGGATGGTACCCCTTTACGCGTTCTTGAATGTGAACTCCAAGTTTATACATAGACCTGATCATTGGCCTAGATTAATCCGAGCTTATTGATAAATTTTAGTGTCATGGAAATAATTTTTTAGGACAAGTTGAATAAATTATCTTTTTTAATTTTTTTTTATTCAAAAAATGAGATGCAGGATTTGAGAATATTTCAATTTTAGATTTTTTTTATTTCAAAACCACCACATATAAAATATTACTTTTTAGAACTAGGGTTTTCTTTCTTAAACACTCGTCTTTACACTTGTTATCAAAAAAACTGTTAAGAAAATGAACTTATGTTTAACTCATCTTAAAAGCTAACTCAAAGGCAGAGAATTACATATATCATTATAAGGAGCACGACTATCTTATAAATAACCCATATGAGATATTCAACACACTCCTTTCGCGCCTAGGGCCGAACATAGCGGGAAACCTAGAGTCTGAGTATATGCAGATACTCACGGGTGACCCCAACATCGCAACTTGGCTATGATACTATGTTAAGAAGATGGATTTGCGCCTATGTTAAGAAAAAGGACTTGTGCTTAACTCACCCCGAAAGTTAGCTCAAAGGGAGATGATTGCATATATCATTATAAAGATACAATAACTTTATAATTAACCGATATGTGATATTCAATAAAAACCAAATTTGATAGCCATTTTCTCCTTCACATTAGCATTTTCCACTACTTCCTTGACCCATTCGTCTTCGATTTCCCTTAGTTTTATTCTCATAAATCCCCTTTCTTCGCTCTAAGTCAAAATCATTTTCTCCATCTCACTTTATCATATCTATTAGATCTATCAGTCACTGCTACCGACTTCACTCTAACCTAACCTTACTATTTTTCCACCTGCAAGGTAAGAATCACTTGTTAATTTCTTAGTGTAAGCACTAGATTTTCTTATCTCAATTACTTGATAATGATATATATGTGGAGACACATTTCCTAGAAAAAAGATCTTTAAAGGAAAGAATGTTGAAAATCAAGAATTGCTAAATTAAGGCAAAATGATCACTTAACAACCCAATTTAATTTGGGAGGTTACAAATGATAAAAATAAGGTTTTTATGATTTAAAGGACATTAGAAAACCTTAGGGAGCTTGACACAAGCTGAAAATGAAGGCTTCAAAGTAAAATGTTGAAACAATCAAATTATCGTTCTTAACTAGTTGACTTTGACAACATCGAGGCCAATGTCTAAGACATCCGCAAATATCCATATAGACGTTTAGTGTGATAAAGCCTTTTAGAAGACCAAATTCTTTTTTTTTTTTTTTTTTACTTTTAAGCCTCCAGAAGTAGAAAGTTCTATCTAATAACAATAGAACTCTTCTGAAAATGTGTAAGAGGGGTAAATTAATTTACTTCCTTAAATGTATCCACCACTTTATGATTCAAATTATAAATAGCCTCCTTTTGAACACACAGTCCTTAAAAAGTTCAGAAAATTAGAATTTTGAGAGATTTCTAATTTCAATTTAGGAATAATTTAGAGAACATTGGAGAAAATAAATGCAAGAGTGATATTCTTGAGCGTTAAAGGAAATCAAAAGTGTTCATAGCATTTTAAAGGTGTTTCTTTTTAGTTGTATGCTCTAGAGCTTAGATAATAGGGATATTTCATGTAACATGTAAACATCATTTATTAATGATAAATGCCATTTCTTTATTAAATAATGCTTATGTTAATTCATTTGCTTAATTTTAATCTTAAACTATATAATAAATTCCCTAGTATAATCACAGTACATAGGTAATCATAAAGAAGTTCATGATATAAGATGCTTATTGTATGCAATTGTAATAATACCAAAATTACCCTTAGTCATAGTATCAACAACATGGGATATTGTTAATGCAGTTAGACTAACACATATTATACTCCTTGACTGGGTTAAGAGTAGTTCTCACAAGTTCTAAGTAAGGGGTGCTCGAAGTTAACATATGGATGCTTGTTTGGGAAACAAGTACATTGGGGAACTATCGTGAGATCATTTATATAGATAAATAATCTATTTTAATGAATAGAGATCTCATCATATCAGTTGTGCAAATATCCTTAGACTCGAGCTTACTAACTATCTTAAATATCAAGTGTTATACTTTGATTTTGGTGCTTCTACCTTTTATCATGAGGTATACACAGCTAGCAAGTTAGGTATATTATGAGATACTTAAAGGTAGTTGAGTGCTTAATAGAGGATTCAATATGACATATCATTTAAGGGGAGGCTACCTTTTTGTTCTAAGTGAATATCTTTATTCAAGAATCTTTAGCTAGGGTGAAATGTAGTGTGAATGGGATTTACAGGGGCATTTAAGGAATAAAGATAAATGCCATTAGAACAACATGTTCCTGGCTTAATTAGTCACACTTAGTTAGGCATTAAGTTGACACAAATTTATACTCAAACTTAAATGAGATAGAGGATGGTGAATAGAGTTTATACTCAAACCATTTGACTTTTTGATACTTAGGTAGTCATTATCCTTAGCTAAAAGCCTATAATGACTTGTATAATAGCAAATTTATTAATGAAATTTAATAATGATTTAATTGAATTCAATCACATAATTTTAGTCCTACTAGGATTTTAATTCACTATTATACTGTCAACATGCTTCTAAAGTTCATAGAATCATACACCACTAGTAGTAAGTTACTGAGGTAAAATTATAGAATATTTTATGATATTAGATGTCATTAAATAAAAAGAATTAAAAAGGAGAAGGCTTATCAGGCTTAAAGTCCAATAGAATTACTTAAAACATTAATTAAAGGTTAGTTAATTGGATTAAGCAATTGGGCTAGTTTTGGGCCTTTTTAATAAATTAAAGAAGCTCAAATTTATTTAGCATTTTAGAGGTTATTAGACTAAATTAGCTTACCACAAAAGGTATAAATACTCTCTAGAATTTGCATGAAAGAGGGAGAGCCACTATACCTTCTTCATGCAAATTTCAAGCCTTCTCCCCTCTTCGATTCTTCTTGATTTTTATTCTTTACTAGCATCTAAAAATAAAAATCACCTATGCGCCCAATTATTTAGTTCTTAATAAGCTTGCTACTGGTGCGGATACCTTGGAGTTGTTCCAACTGGATCACTGTAGTTTGTTATAACTCAGTGAAGTGATAGCTGTGAAGGGAATCATGTAGAAAATTTTCAGTAAATTTTTGTTTTGTGATTTTTAAAAATTTTTATTTTTAATTTTTTATGTCCTAACCTTTGCTCTTGTTTCATAAATCTTTAATTTCCACTGCACATGAGTTCATGGAAATCAATAATAGTATGAAAGCCAAGTTTTGTTAAAAAGTTGAAAACTATTACAGTTTTTCAATATCCCGCAGCTAAATTTTAAATTTTTGATTTGATTTTCTATATATTTTTTTTGTTTAATTCTTTTTCTATTAATCAGATATGGATTAAACCTAATAATAAATAATTTTATTTCTAATTTTGTGAATTTTTGGGAATCTATATGCATGAATGAACTGAAATTATAAAACTTTATAATGCTATTTGGTTTGATTAATTTTTTAATTAGTTTTAGCCCTACATTTTGTTTTTAGGTTTCTAAAATTTTAAATTTTAATTCTAAACTTGATCAATAAAATTTAATTTTATTTGATAATTAAAAGAATTAATTGAACAACAAATTCAGGTTTTGATAACATTTATTGACTAGTTATAGAAAATTTTATTTAGTCTATTTTTTAATTTTTTCTAGCCCTAAATCATTTTTTTATGTTTCTAAGAGATTGAAATTTAATTCTATAGCTGGCCAATAAAATTAAATTTTTGTTTGATAATTTTAAAAATCCATTGAATATAATTTTTAAGCTATATTTTTACTACAGAAATAGGCTATAAAAGGGCAAATTGTTTTAAATATTTTCTTTTAATTTTTTAGTCCTAAATTATTTTCTATGTTCTTTAGGATTGAAATTTAATCATAGAGCTAATCAATAAAATTGATTTTTATTTGATAATTAAAAGAATTATTTAAACACAATTTTGGTTATTAACAAACTTATAAAACATATTTGGGTTTTATTGTGGATGTCAAAATTTTAATTTGCTTCTTTTCAATTCCAGGCCTATTTATTTATTTATAATTATTAGATAATTTTGAAGTCAATTTGAATATTTTAAATGCCTAAAACTAATTGCATATGAATTGAATTTATAGTTTTATAAAAGTCATATGAATATATACCATATTCATTGTTAGCAAAGATCAATGAATTAATTTTGAGTTAATCAATTGGATTGATTGATTTGGATTAGTTTTATTGATCATTATATGTTATTTTATATATTTATACTTGCTAAAATTAGTCTGAAATCATTTGAAATAATTATTTTACAAAACAATGCAAATTAGTTTGTTGGTAAATGTTAAAAATTGAATTTTTAACATAATGCAATTCAAAAAATTCAAATTAAATTTTTATAAGAATTTTTTTGGAATTAACTACTAGAATTGATGCAAATTTAATTAGTTAATTGGATTAAATAAGTAAATCTGCAAATTAGTTATTGATTAGACTAATAGTTAAAAGAAAACCAAGATATTTAAGCATATATAATTCAAAAATCTCAAAATTAATTTTCAATTGGATAGAAAATTTTTCCTTTGTAGAAATAGTTTCTAAATTGGAAAGAATGTTTAAATATTGAATTAATTTGATTAATTGAATTAACAAATTTAATTGCCATATTTGAAATTTTACAAAATCAAGCATATATGGCATATTAATGTTGCAAAAATTGTAAAATTGAACTAAATTCAATCAAATGGGATTTGAAAATTGCAATTTAATTATATGCATTAGAAATTACATATAAAGGTGGCATGATGACTAGTTATGACTAAATGACTAATTAGATTGTTCATTTCCATGGATTTTTATTTTGGTAAATAGGGTTTGCGTGTCCTTGCCTTTTCTTTATTTTTTTATTGTATTTTTATTCTCATCTAGCTCTCTTCAAATGTAACTTGAGGTTTTCTGTTCTAAAAAAAATAATGTCATTAGATTATATAGGATTAAATTAGGAAAAAAATGCAAGGAGCAAGGAAAAGAAAATGGCGACAATGAAAAGGACTAAAGAAGAATATACTGTAATAATAAGTAGTTTTATTATTATTAATTTTCTTTTGATTGTAATTCATGCATACTACCTACGGTTTTGCCCAAATTAGTTTCTTTTGGCTCAAGGAAATCAACGTAGTAAAAAGCCCATAACTAGGTTGTTTATTTTAATTAGATTAAAATGTAATACATGATATTAATTTGATTAATGATATGCACGTGTAAGTCAAAGCATGCTAACCATGAATGATGAAACTTAAATGGAAGAAATCCCTTAAATAATATAAGACTCATAAGCCTTCCATTAATGTGATGGGCTTAAGAGTTCTTCTTAGTATTAGTTGTTAAGCATACTTAAGCTAATGCTACATTAAATATGCTCTCACTGCATTAGTGGATCAATTTTACTGGTAGCATTAGTTTGTTGAGCATACTCAAGGCTAATATTTACTGGAGGCAAGATTGGTTAAATGTGTATTGGAAACATATACACCAAGGATGGTGACTTAATAATCAACAGTTGCATTGGATGCATACCTACCACTGAAATTCATGTGATGGCTTGTTGGGCATACCTAAGGTCAAATCTGAAAAGTAGGTGGATGTTGACCCACTAAGAAACCTCCTAATAGGCTTTCTCAGATTCATGTTTAAAGGCTATGGGTTCACAATGAAATAGTCGGAGTAAATGCATAATTTTAAAAGACCATAAAATTATTGAATACGTGTTCATAACATTCATCTAACATCATATTCTTAATCTTTACTTGTAGGTACACGACATAATCATCACCATGAGCATTAATAACTTGAATTTAAGAGGTTTAATAGATGCTAATAAGCTGACGACCCTTAATTATATAGACTATCTTTGAAATCTAAGGCTAGTCCTTAGGAGTGAGAAGATAGTCTATGTTCTAGACTTGCCCAACCCACCTGTCCCTAGAGATGCTATAAGTGCTTATGAATAATCAACATACTTGAAGCATACAAAGGATGTTGATCAGCAGCTTGTGTCATGTTGGTGTCTATAACTCTTGAGCCTCAAAAGTAGCAGAAGTATATAGATGCTCCTACCATGTTGCATAAGCTCTGAGAACTTTTCAAAGGGTAAAATAGGACTAAGAGATTTGAGGTCTCTAAGGCTCTATTCATTGTGTGATGCAAGAGGGAACTTCAACAATCCAACAAGTGCTGAAAGCGAATATGCTTATTAAGAGGCTCGTAACTTTGGGCTTTGTCATGGATCATGATTTAAGCATTGACTTAGTTATGTCTTCCTATCTAAATAGTTGTGCACAATTTATGGTAAACTATCACATGAATAAGATCCAAACCACTTTGCCAAAGTTGGTGAACCTACTTAAGATTGATAAGGAGGATGTTAAAAAAGTCTCAAAAGTATCTTTATTGTTGATTCCACTTATTCCTAAAAGGCAAAGAAGAAGAAGAAGAAGAAGAAGAAGAAGAAGAAGAAGAAGAAGAAGAAGAAGAAAAAGAAGAAAAAGAAGAAAAAGAAGAAGAAAAAGAAGATGATGATAAAGATGATGATGATTATGATGAATAAAGCAGCTAAGGTCT
>CANXYI011095717.1:0-12226 GCA_948208565.1 Hura crepitans
TCAACGGGATAATTAATTAATTCCTCGATTTATATGAAATTTTTAAAATTAAGAAAAAATAACAAATGACCTTAGAAAATTAAAATTTCTTCACCAATGGTCTTAGTGGAATTTTTGAACTTTAGGGTATAGTATTTTCAAGTCGTCTAGGCATATCCTGGGTCATTCCTAGCCTAAGTCCATCTGAGCCTACGGCCCATTAAATTATTGTCTAAAATAATTTATTAGTTCTACTAATTTTTAAATTAAGTCATTTTCACCATTTTATGGCTTCTTAAAGTTTCTTAATCAGAACACTATGCCTCGGGCCTCGTGAAAGTGACTTGGTACTCTAAGAACCCTATTCGAGCCTTAGAGGTACTATTCATAGAGCCTCGACCTACGAGCATCATAACCTCCAAGATAGTCTACACTAGGATTCATATCTAAGAACTCCCTAAGAGTGGCTACAAATATCCAACACCTCATAGACTAGTAGAGGTGGCAACTAAGGTTAGAGAGCAAAAGAAAAGAGTAAACATTTAGAAGAAAATTTTTTCTTATGTGTATGCTCCTTGAAGGTTGACTTTTTAAGAGTTTTTATACCTTGCCTAATTAGACCTAAGTCAAACAAAATAAGCCTTTTAACTCTTAAAAGGCTAGATATAATTAGGATCAATTAAAACTAGTAAATAGGCCTCTTATTATGGTATACACATAAGCCTTTTTAAAAGCTTATGTGCATCTATTTTAGGCTCTAAGCCTAAAGCCTTTTTATTCTTATCTCTTTAACCCAATGATATTTCATGTCATTAAATACTCTATAATTTTACTTAAACTTAAATCGTATACGTGTGTGACCTATTGGACTTTCGAGGCATGTTGGCAGTAAATAATGAATCAAAATCCTACTTAATCAGAATCCTACTTGAACTAGGACTTCATGAATTAATTCCAATAAATAATTATTATCCTTGATTAATATATTCACTTAAGTATAAGCCAAGATAGGCATCTAGCCATGTATTATGACTACCCAAGTGTGAAAAGCCAATGGTTTAACTTAATCCTTCCATTTATAGTTACTGTGCAAAAAACTCCTTTTTACCATTCTTTATCTCATCTAAGTTTGTGCATAGACTTAAGTCAACTGAATGCTCAACTAAGTATGTACAATTAAACCCTAGATATGTTAATTTTAATTTATATCTTTATTCTAAAAACGTCCTTATGAATCTGATTCACACTTGCATTTCACTTTAACCAAAGATTCTTAAATAAAGATAGTTTATAGAGCTATGAGATAAACTTGCCACTATAATTTAAGGTGGTAAGTCTTTTAGTGATTAATTAACTATCTTTAAATAGCTTATACTATATTAATCCCCTAGCTATGTATACCTCATGGTAAAGTAAAAGGAACAAAGTTAAAGTATAGCACTTGATACTTAAGATACCTTGGTCATCTTAAGTTCAAAGATATTTACATTACTGATATAATGAGATACTTTCACTAACATAGATTATGTATCCATGTTAAGATATCATGGTGGATCTCTAATGTACATATTTCTCAAACAAGCATCTACTTATAACTTATTAGAACTACTGCTTAACCTAGTTAAGGATTATAACATGAGCTAGTCTATCCATATTAACAATGTCCTATCTTTTTAATACTATGACTAGGGATAATTTTGGTATTATCACATTTGTATATAATAGGAATATCACATCATGAACTCTTTATGAGTTCCTATGTATTGTGATTTTATACTAGGGACTTTGTTACGTGGTTTAAGATTAAAATCAAGTAAGTAAATAAACATAAGCACTAAGTAATAAAGTTTACCATATTATTAATGAAAAATATTGCAATATACATAAAACTATACCTATTACATATAAGCTTTAAGGCAACAACTAATAGAAACCACTAAGGTTATCTTGGATATCGAATGCCATTCTTTCACACCTTATGTTATTCCTCACTACGAGGCATTCATAGCATAGTGATTAAGTATAGTGTGAGGTATTCAAATTAGTTAAGTGATTAATAAAGTGCTTACCACTACCACCACCCCTAGATTAATATAAGGGAGTTTATTTCAAAGTTCTTGGTAATAGATCTTTCTTTAGGAGTCTTTGGTCAAAGCAGTATATATATATATATATATGGGACTCATGTATACACTATGAGAAAAAATTATCAATGTACAAAAACCAACATATTCAAGGCTTTATTTGACATAATTTATTAAGCATGAGTTGAAATAAGTCTATACTCAAACCTGAATGAGATAAAATATGTTGAAAGGACAAAATGCTTGGTAGCTATTTATGAAAGTGTTATAGTCAAGCCAATAACTTTTTGGCAGTGTAGAGGGATGAAGAGGTTTAATGGAGCTACCATTTGGCTCTACACTAGGACCTACTAATCTTTTTCCTAAAAATGGTTTGGAATCAATATTTTATTTTTGCCCTTATAATATACCTCTTTTATATTCCAATGTTTATCAATCACATACCATGCAAGCAAGCAAATAAATTAAATAATCTATCACATTTGCATTTAATTAATGAGATAATAAATTGAAATTAATAAAATGTAAATAATAAATAACAAGCTACAATAATATGTACATCCATAAAATGGACTATTCATTATTTACAAAGTGACTTGACAATTACCCATAATTCCATAAGAATTAATGATAATTGCCTAACTCCCATCTTTAGAAGATTAGCCTTTATTAATATAAATGTTATATGGTGACTTTCATTAAACAAAAATCAAAACCCATTTTATTAGGAGAACACCAATTAGTTGTCTAGAAAAATCATTGATGTAAGATTGACTTTAAAGTGTAAAATGAGTTTAAATAAACTACTTATTACAATTAAAATAAAAAAATAGAACAAAAAATAAGAATAAAGTAAAATAAATTAAACACATAATAAAATATGTCCCATATTAAGGTCGTATAGTTTGCACAAACTTGATTAAGCCTCTTATTGGTCCGTGCAAACTACCCGTATATTTGAAATAGGTCTGTGTGGATTATTATCTCCGTGTAGGTGACCACAACTATCACAACTCAAAGAAAATGATTAGAACAATCACATAAGGTTAGTGAGGACCTTATAATAGACCGAAATCACATGATACAAAAAACACATAACACATAAATGCTAATTATATGTCGTAAAGCACATGTATGATACATATAATTAAACATTATTTCTAAATTTAAGCCATTCTTTATTACAAGGTACTTTATTATTTATAACTATTTGATATGCCTTAAACCATGTTATAAACTCTTTATTATATAATCACAATGCAAAGAAAATCATAAAGAGTTCATGATTTGAGATTCTTATTGCATGCAAATGTGATAATACCCAAATTGTCCTTAGTCATACTATTAACAAGAAGGGACATTATTAATACTGATAGACTAGAACATGTTATAGTTCCTAACTAGATTAAGTAGTAGTTTAATAAGCTATAAGCATGTCAATGCTTAAAGTTAACATGTGGATGCTTGCTTAAAAAGTAAGTCTGTTAGAGACCTAAAATGAGATCTTTACATGGATACTTAATCTATGTTAGTGAAAGCATCTTATCATATTAATGGTGCAAGTATCCATAGACATGAGACCTCTAACTATTTTAAGTATGGAGTGACAAACTTTAACTCTAGTGCCTTTACTTTGAACAAGAAGTATATATATCTAAGAGATTAGGTATATCATGAGATACTTGAAGATAGGGTAGTAGCCAACAAAGGATTCACCACCGCATATTAAAGTGGAGAGTTTGTCTCACAATTCTAATATGTTATCTTTATTAAGAAACTTTAGCCAAAGTAAAGTACAAGTATAAATGAGATCACAAGGGCATTTTGGGAATAAAGATAAAATTATTAAAGCTAACATATTCAAGCCTCAATTGGACATACTTAATTAAGCATTGAATTAATACAAGTTAATAATCAAACCTAAATGAGATAAAAGATGATGAAAGGAGTTTATTGCATGGTAAAAATATATGGAAGTGTTAAGTTAAACCACTTGACTTTTCGACACTTGGATAGTCTTGATGTATGGCTAGATGCCTTTCATAACCTGTACATATGAGAATGATTAATTAAAAATTAATTATGATTTAATAATATTAAATCATAGGAATCCTAGCTAAAGCAAGATTTTAATTCACCATGTACTACCAACATACTTTGAAAACCCATAGGGTCACACACGTAAAGAATTTGAGATGAAAATCATATTCATCAAGTATTAAATGACATGAAATGTCATTGGATACTAGAGAAATAAGAAAGAAAAATAAAATTGGGCTTATAGTCTAATAAAATGTATCTAGTCTAGAATTAGAGTTAGATGCATTAGGCCTCTACTAGTCTAGGATATATATAGTCTAATTTTTTACTAGCCTTTTAAGACTTAAAAGCATTCAAATCAAGTTTAGAGCTAATTTTAATTAGGGCTTAAAAGGGCTTTATTTGCTTACCTAAGGGAAAAGCAAAAATTCATGTGCAAGGCCTAGTAAATGGGCTCTGCACAATGTTTATTAGAAGGCTTAATTCAAGGGCCTTTTTAAGAAATTTTTTGGTCAAATTTTTATGAGATAAAATTCAGACTAAGGTGTAGACACTAGGTTCTAGGGCTTTTATGTTCATATTACCTCATGATGAATAAAGACAGAAAATTCTAATAAGTAAGAATGTTATCACCAAATTTAAGAGCTTCTTCACAAAGCTCGAGAAAAACAGCTAACTCTTTGATATGGATTCTAACTGGCCCGACAAGCTCATGGTGTGACCTAAAATGTGAAAAAATAGGTGTCTATAGGCCCGAGCCTAATGCCTAGCACTCCTGCAGTATGAAGTCAAATTTTTGAAAAAATCAATTAAAAATAATTTTTTTTATTTTCGTTATTTTGGGACAAAACAATGTCATTTTGGCACCTAAAAAGACCGTTTGGCTTGAACAGAAATGCCAGTTTAAAGGGAGCTAAAATGGCCTTTTTGGCTCTAAAAATGGTGCCATTTCACATGATAAAGTCCCCCGTAAACTCTAAAACAGGCCATGTAAAATGGCCCTTTTAGTAGTGAAAATGGTCATTTTTGCCAAACTATCACTTCACTATAAGAAACAACCATTTTTACCAAAACATCCATTTTGTCATGGCCAAAACAGCCATTTTCAATCTCAAAATTATGTATATAAGTCAAACCTAATGTCAGTCTAATCGGTCAACTTTTCTAGGTAAGTGTATACCTAAAAATGAAAAAAATACACTTTCTAAACACTGCTTTATTTATTTTAAAAGATTTTTCCAAAATTATTTGCTATTTTGCTTTTAAGTTTATTGAAGATCATTCTCGAAAGCAATTATATATAATAGGTTGACCAAATTCTTTCTTTTTTCTTTATTTCTTCTTTTCTTTTTAGTTTGTTTGCTAGTCAAATGTGGTGCCTTTTATTTTATTTTCTTTGTTGCCCATTTATTAGTTAAATATGGTAACCTTATTTTAGTTAGGTACTCAACTACTTGTTAGACATGATATCCTTATTTTATTGATCCATTATTAATATGTTATTCTTCTTTATTTTTCATTCTCTTTTTTACCAATTTACCAGTTAAATGTGATTATTTAATTCATATGCTATTTATTTTTTATTTAATTGTCTATTTTATATTTTTTTATTTATTCTTTTTATTGATTTCATTATTTTCTTCGTGCTAACATTGTGTTTTTATTCTAATGTGAGTTGTTTGAGGTCTATTAGATTTTATTTAACCTATATTTTCCCTCTTATCAAAACTTATCTTTTTCCACTTATTAAACATCTGGTGAAGTACAACATTTTATTATTTTTCACTTTATTATTTTATTATTTTATTTCTATTTATTTATTTTGTCTAATCTTTATTTTCTTCCTAATTTTCTCTTTTCATTTTATTTATTTTTGTACTTTTTTTTGTTACGTTGTATTTTAGGTAATTTTAATGTAATTTTATTTTTATTCAGTTAGAATATATTTTTAGGGAATTTCCTCATAAATTTTACCTTTTTTGGGTTAAAATGTATTTGAGGTAATTACCATGTAATTTAATTTTAGTTTTGAATATTTCCCTATATATTCCCTAAATGTTGTGATAGGTAGAACAAAGATTTTTACACACTATAAAAAAAACAACCAAATTGATTTCTACCTAATTAATCGATGTTTTTCTAATAAAATGAGTTTTTTATTTTTTTCTTAATAAAAGTCATAATAATAAAACTTGTTTTAATAAATTGGCATGTGAGAACCAAAGTTTTCAAAAGACAATCAATTACTCGGTTTGATGTATGATATTCTCTAATTTCATATATTTCCTTTGTGCTTGTATATATATAAGTTTTATTATTTCTTTATATGATTAAAAGTTTTATTTTAATTGTGAAACCTGCTTAAGAAAAAGGATAAAATTATAAATTTAAAATCAAATTCCATATTAACTTA
Source organism: Hura crepitans (assembly GCA_948208565.1). Lineage (NCBI taxonomy): Eukaryota > Viridiplantae > Streptophyta > Magnoliopsida > Malpighiales > Euphorbiaceae > Hura > Hura crepitans. Next base: position 6,517 of record CANXYI011095717.1, read on the forward strand.
AGGTATAAATAATAATAGGGTTCTGAACAGCTCTAGTTTTAGTCATACAAGGTATTTCCCAATCCCAATTAGGTGGTAACTCTTTATGGTGCCCATCTCACTTTTTCTAAGCTAATCAAATAGGAATAACTTAAGGTTCCTCTAATTTTCTTCTCTTCATTTGAGACTTAAAAGGTTAGATTTAGGTTAGGTCTTTGATTATTTCGATTTGACCAGCCCCAAAAAGGAAAGGATGCGAATAGTGGTGACTCTATTAGGGACACCCTAAGACTATGCTCCGAAAGTACCTCAAATTAATATGGAATTTTGTTCTTTGAATTTATAATATTATCTTTTTTTCAAAACTACATTACATGCTAGAGCCTTAGAATAAGTTAGGCATCCTTCTTTACCCTAATGTCATTTCAAAACATGAACTCATTTACATTCAATTTGGGGGATTGTTAGAGGTGGCATCAAATTCAAACCTTGTTCCTATAAGGTATATTAAATGGTAAACCAATTGGTTATATGCTTATAATGAGATAAACTCATTATGGAGGGACCATGCTTGGATGACCATAACTTACATGACCTAATCGTTAGCCCATGTAATGACCAATAGCAACTTCCCCTAGGTTTCCTAGTTAATGCTACATTATATGCTATATGGGCTAATATATGTGAAATATGGCTTAGTCATCCTCAAATGTTGTTGAACCCATTAGGCCTTTTTAACTGGAATAGGTTAGCCCTGCATTTTGGTTTCATTAAACATATCCAACATATGTAGGCTAAATATCCTACATGCATTCTTTTAAATACGAGAGAAATAATGTTTAATTATCTGTTGTTCATTATTCAAATATGTTGGGGCTCTCAAAGTCCCACAAGTAAACCCTTCCAGGAAAGAACATATTAACTTCATGTGCAGGAAGTGATAAAGATGGAAGGCTCTTGCTTGTGTTTATTGTTATACACATTAACTTGTATATGCACTTCATGTATTATCATGCATTTTTACATTTATTCATCACTTCTAACCCTCTATTTTGTAACCATCATAAATCTTTGAGCCACTTAGATACATAAGACAAATGAAAGAATAATTTCATAAGAGAGTATCCTTACCACATATAGCACAATAGGTATGGCAGGACAAGAAGAAGGTACCTTTTTTGCTTAGGATTTTAAGGCTAAGCTGGATAAAAAAAATTCAAAGAATTTAAAAAAAGGATGATGTCTATGGTAGCAAAAGTGATAGCTAGGGCTTATTCCTGCTTCTGATTCACCACCACCTGCTGATGCACCATTAGCCATGCCTATCGATAGAGTAACTACTATAGTTCAGGGAATTAGTATGAAAAAGGAAGCTATAAACTCAATAGAAAAAGCTAAGGGGGCCTTATCTTTCAATCTATAGTTTGATTTCTATGAAGATTTTAACGATGAAGGTGGGAAGTAGGAGATGCCTCGTAAAGTTGAAAATGCTACTATAAAGAAGCTAAAAGAAAAAAAATTGAGGCAATGGCTGGACTTATCACTTTAGGTAAAGTGTTGGATCTAGATGAACTTACTTTAAAATCTAAGGAGTTGCTCCCATCTAAATTCAAAATGCCAAAATTGCCCAAGTTCGATGGGACTACTAATCTAAAAGAACATGTCAAGTAGTATGATATAGTCATACAGGGTACAAAGCTCAGCACAAAATAGAAGGTAGCTTACTTTAGCCTAAGATTTCAAGAGAGAGCCATTGACCGGTATCATATGTTGTAGAAGAAGGTTAAAAAAGATTAGGCAAAAGTGACTAAAGCTTTTATCAGCCACTATGATTGTAGCACACATATAAAGGTTACCATGAAAGACCTCAAACTACTTAATCAAAAGCCTAATGAGACCTTTATAGAGTACTTGTTAAGATAGAGGCCTAGGGTTTTAGAGATGAAAAGAAAGCCAAATACATTAGATTAGATTCACATGTTTATCAAAAATGCTAGTCTATACCTAAAGGATGGGTTGAAGGTCAAAAGGCTAAAGGATTGGGAATCGCTCCAGGACATTGCCATTTATCTAGAAGAGGAGCATGTAGAATAGAAGAAGAACTAAAGGGAGTTTAATAATAGGTGAGGGCTAAACAATAGAAGTATAGGAGGAACTAGTTACAATAGAGGTAATAAAACTATTGAAGTATCTACCATTTTAAGATACTACTCCAATTTAGGCAAATCATTATCCTAATTTCTAAAACAATTTCAAAAAGGGGGGAAACTTTAGCATTTCCATCTTAGTCTACTAGAAATCAAGGATAACCTAACCACAAGTCAGACTTAGACTGTTATTATCATTAACACATGGGTCATGACATAGATAACTTCCGTACTCTAAAGGTCAAAATTTAGGATTTAATTGACTCAAGGTAGATTCTTAAACCAGAAAAGAGATAGAAGGGTTAAGGCACCTATTTGAATGTTCCTCCACCTGTCAACATAGTTAATTTGAGGCTATCAAAATGGTACATGCTGCAAGATTTATACAAAAATGACTATTTAGTAGTAGGGAAGAAGGCATAGTCAAATCAGGGTTTGGTTTATGTGACATACATGTGTGCTGCTAATAGTAAAAGTGAGCCAAAAGAACAAGTCCAAGATTTATGGATTGATTTAGAATTTAAGCAGAAGCCGATTGAGGAAGTAGAAGCTAAAGTAGTAACTCGAAGTGGTCAAGTAGTGCCAAAAATTAAAAAAAGCCAATTCCCTCAGTTACATAAAAAGAAGAAGATGCAGGTCTAAAGCAGTTAAAGAAAACCCTACATAGATTTCAATTTGGGATTTACTGTAGCAAACCCCCTCACATCGACAAAAGGTAGTTGAAGCCTTATGTGTTACAACAGTTTCAACTACCATATCACCATCTAAACTAATAGCAATGGTAAAGGGGGAAGAAAAAGCAGTAATTAGTTTCTCATATACAAATCACCCACCAAAAGGATGTCATCATAACTGTCCTTTATACAATAAAGCAGTGGTTAACAGTAAGCACACGATATGTGTAATGGTTGATGATGGTTCATCAATTAATGTGTGCCCCTTAAAATAGTAGTTATCTATGGAATCGAGGATTTAATGATCTCTCAGTCAAAACTCACTATCATGGCCTATGACAACACTAAGAGGTAGGCATATAGGACTTTCAAGGCCAAGGTCAAAAATGGGGATTGTCATTAATAACATGGAGTTTGCAGTATTGGACATCCTTACTAACTTCTCTTTACTTTTAAGGTAACCTTAGTTCCATAAGCTAGAAAGGGTCCCATCAATATTACATCAAATGATTAAAATTACCCATAATCACATCAAAATCTTTAAAGCCAAAGAAGAAGGAGAAAAATATCTTGCCTCTAGGAAAAAGATTTATTCGGGCTTTAAGAAATGTTAGTTATTATGAGGAGTCAAAGATTCTATGATTAAAGTAAAAGTTGTACTTGGGCTTAAGATCTTTAGTGATGTGTTCGATTGGGCTACAGGTGAATTCAAGACTGCCTTGGATTTTTAGGATGAAGAGATTCTAACTAACTTAGCTAACCTCAAGATAAAGCCGAAAGAAAAAATTCTAACCATTGCCATACTTTAAGATAAGGGGAAAAATAAATGAAGATAACCTTCAAGAATATTTTTCTAAAATTTCATATGTACCTAAACTTTTTAATAACAATGTTTCTAGTTTTTTCATTAATAAAATGAACAATTTTGCTTATTTTTGTGATGTCTTATCTAATTACATCATGTATAATGATAATCATGACACACAAAACATGTTTGACATTAATTCAATCAATACTACCTCGTTTAATCTTGGTACTAGTGAAAACCCTAAAGAAATTCTAATTACATCTGATATAACTCTTGAAGAGAGGATAAAATTCAAGAGAATATTGAAAAATGCGAAAAAGTCTTTTCCTAGACCTATAAAGATATGCCTAGGGTGGATAGGAAAATAGCTTAACATGCCATTTACATATACCTAGAAGAAAAATTGATGAAGCAAAAGCTGAAGAGAATAAGGCCAAAATAGGCAAAGAAAATAAAAGAAGAGGTACACAAAGAAGTCGAAGCCAAGTTCTTAGAAGAAGTACAGTATCCTACCTGGTTAGCCAATATGGTAACTATCACCAAAAAAGATGGTAGGGTCAGGATGTGTAATGATTATAAGGATCTGAACAAAGCATGCCCTAAAGATGATTCTCCATTGCCACACATAGATGTTCTAGTCAATAATACATCAATGTGTAAAATGCATAACTTCATTAATGGATATACCAATTACAATTAGATTCTAAATAAGATAGTAGACAAGATAAAAACTGCTTTCATCACTAAATAAGGAACCTTATATTATAGAGTCATGCCTTTTGGGCTGAAGAATGATAGAGCTACTTATTAGAGGATGGCTACGAAGATTTTAGATTATTTGATTCACAAAAAAGTGGAGGTTTACGTGGATGACATGTTGATCAAGTCCACTATAAGAGAAAGGCATTTCAAAGCACCAGAAAAGTTCTTTCAGTGGATTGAGAAGTATCATCTATGTTTGAATCCAAAGAAATATGTCTTTGAGATAACTTTAGGTAAGCTCTTAGGGCATATAATGAGTCAAAGAGGGATTGAGGTAGACCTTAATAAAGTCAAAGCTATCAAAGAAATGCCAATTCTAAGGAAAGAGAAAGAGATAAGGGGATTTCTAGATAGAATACAATACATCAGGTGGTTTATAACTAAGCTCACCACCATATGTGAGCCCATTTTTAGGTTTCTTAGAAAGAACCAACAAATCAAGTTGAATGATGACTATTAAAAGGCTTTCAACACCATTTGGGAATACGCAATAAATCCACTAGTTTTGCAATTGCTAAGGCATAGAAAGCCATTAATTCTCTATTTTTCTACTAAAGAAAGCTTAGTGGGAGCCATGGTAGCACAAGAGGATGAATTATGGGTCGAGTTTGCAATTTAATACTTGAGCAAGAAGTTTCTTCCTTATGAGGCTAAGTATGTGGAAGTTGAAAAGACTTATTTAACAGTGGTATGGGCTTCTAAAAAACTGAGGCATTATTTCTAATCATATATAGTATAGGTAGTGTCAAAGCACAATCATTTAAGATATTTTTAGATAGCTCTATCTTTGGTAGGAAAAATGAGTAAGTGGCTTATTTTACTCTAAAAGTTTGGCATGCAGTACATAACACAAAAGATAATAAAAGGGCGTATAGTTATAGAGTTCCTTGCCAACCATCCATTAAAAGGTGAGTTACTAGAGTTTGAATTTATAAATGAGAATCTAACCCCAATCATAGTCTAAGGGTGTCAAATGTACTTTGACAGAGTAGTAAATAGCAAAGGGGCAGAAGTAGGGGTAATTCTAATAACCCCTAAATGAGAGAAATTGTTGTTAACTATAAAGTTGAGATATAAGGTTACAAATAACATGGTAGAATATGAAGCTTGCATATTTAGGCTCGAAGCATTATTGGCTCTCAGTGTGAAGATAGTTGAGGTATTCAAAATCTCATCCTTGGTAGTGTATTAGACTAATAAAGAATGGACCATTTGGGAATAGAAATTGATGCCTTACATAGAGACTTTAGATCTATCAGTAGATAGTTTGAAATGTGTACCTTTTGCCAAGTTCCTAAAGATGAGAATCAGATAGTAGATGTATTAGCCACTTTGGTCTC
>CANXYI011095800.1:0-10105 GCA_948208565.1 Hura crepitans
TGCAATTTTCACAAATAAATTCATACTTTACATAGGCCTAAAGCCAACATTAATTAGGCCACTTAAAAGGCCAAACCATTGGTATTTAAACCATACCATAATCTTGTTTCATATTAGCCAATCTAGGCACAAATTATAGATATATTGCAAGCCATTTCTCAAGTTCACTTATAGTTCAAGTTAATGTTCCATTTTAAGTCATTCTTCTAAGTCTATAAACCAAGTGTCTTTACATTCATCAAGTTCATTATTTACATTCATTTAGGTCATGCTAATCCCACATGTTTGTCCAAATCATACTAAGGAAACTATACCATTTTATGTATATTACCTTAAGGCTTAAGGCACATATTCATTACTCACAAATTACCTAAGTTTATATGTCATTTCCTTTAACATTATTGTTAGGTCATGGCCTCTCAATGGCTTTAATCATGTATTTTATTAACATCTACCATACATTCGTGCTTTCATATATAGCATAAGCACTTCCATACACACACATTCACCTTTAACTATTAAGTCAAGCAATTCACACCCATATAGATAAGCCAAAACTCTCGAGTCTTAAGAGGTAAACATGCCAATTATAGTTAAAACACTCTAGCCATATGATCATTCACCATAAAATCATCATATTAACCATTTCATAACAATTGAAATCATCGTAACTAAGCCACACATGTGTATTATAGGCCTTAAACCTCTCGGCCATTCCCTAAATCTATGCCAACCACATAAAAATCACTTCATTCACACTAGCATTCCACATCATTCAATCTTAAAAGCATACATACTGATCTAAAACCATTTTAAACCAATTCATATACACAATTCAATTCCCTAAACCTCTAAACTAACAAGCAAACTCACACCATCACAAGCTAATTTCCTAATTTCAACTAACTAATGGAAATTCATCTATGCTAGATTCATTAAGAAATTAGCAAGCTCAACTTGACAACCAATTAAAAATCTTAATAGCCACTCTTATAGTAATTTCTAGCTATGAAAATTAAATAGCATGAAGTGAATGCTAGGGTTCACTTTCCTCTTGTCAATCGAAAGTAAAACTCTTTCATTTTAAACCTTCACAAACCTAGGAATTGTAACACTCTTTTCACACCATTCATCCCTATTCTTCAAGCTAATTGGAATTCTAATACCCTCAAATATCATACCAATACCATCCATTAGAACTTAGGCTTCATAAACAATAATTTCTACCCATAATTTTGCTTAGAAAAATCATGAAACACCATTAACACTCACCTTGATGGCTTGTTGGATATTTTCTGACCGTAGTACCTTCAGTGAATTTTATTTAATTTCAAAAAGCTCCTTTTACCTTGATTTTTGCCTCAAATTCCTAACACATGTGAATGAATTTAGGTGAACTTAGTTTGTTGAAAAAGAATGAAGAAGATGATGAAAATGGAGGAATTCCTTTTTGGTGGCGTCAATTTCTAGCAAAAGAAGAAAAGAAAACTCTTGAGTTTATGAGTGGATTTTGCCACTTGGCTTATATGTTCAACATGTGTAAGGGCTTAAGCCAGCTAGCTTGGCATAGGTGGGTCCTATAACCTCTCGAACCAACTCAAAATGGCTCATTTTTTAAAAAAACTTTGGAAAATCATTAAAAATCATAGAGACCTTGAAAAATTACACTGTTTATTTCAAAATTTCAAATTTAATCCCATTTAAATTGTTATAAAATTTTGATGCCAAATTCCATTGATAGAATAGTTTTTAGATTGTCTCGATTTATTTGCCAACCTCAAAAATCATAAAAATTTGTAAAAAACCTCAAAATTCAAAAATTCTTTCACCATTGGACTCAGTTAAAATTTTGAGCTTCAGGGTATAATATTTTTAGGTCCATCCAAGCACATCTTAGGTCATTCCTAGCCTAACTTAGTTTAACCCCACAGATCACTAGTTTATAGCTTGAAATGATTTATTGGTTCTATTAAATATTTATTTTATCCTTTTTCATTAGTTTAAAGCCCTTTAAAACTTTATGACCAATGTCATTACCTCAATTCTTGTGCAAGTGATCCGGCACCTCTCCCACACTTATTGAACCCCAGTAGCACTATTTATAGAGCCTTGACACATAAGCATTATAGTTGTTCCCCTTTTAAGAAATTTTTTTTCCCGAAATTACATGAATTAAAAGGTGTGGATGCTTTGTTCTCATTTGTTCCTCGGGCTCTTATGTAGCCTCTTTAGTTTTATAATGCATCTATAACACTTTAACAAGTGGTATGGACTTGTTCCTCAATTGTTTCAATTTATGAGCCAAAACCTACACTAACTCCTATTCATAACTTAAATCAGGCTATACTTTAATGTCTCTCATTGGAATCACATGTGAAGGATCTAATTTGTACCTCCTGAGTATCAAAACATAGAAAACATCATGTATCTATTGTAGCTCAGGTGATAATGCTAGCTTATAAGCTAATGGCCCAACCCTTTCTGTAATTTTATAAGGTTCGATAAACCTGAGACTTAACTTCCCCTATTTCCCAAATCTTAACACTATTTTCCATGGTGATAGTTTTAAAAACACTTCGTCACCAACTGCATATTCAATATCCCTTCGTTTCAGGTTAACATATGATTTTTGTCTATCAACTGCAACTTTCAATCTCTCTCTAATCACTTTTACTTTTTTCTCTGCATCTTTGATGAAATCAAAACCTAATATTTTACTTTCCCCAACTTCACTCCAACACAGAGGAGTTTTGCATTGTCTAACATATAAAGCTTCATAAGGTGCCATTCCTAAATTGGACTAATAGCTATTATTAGAAGCAAACTCTACCAAAGATAGGTACTAATCCCAACTACCTTTAAACTCAATTGCAGAACCCCGTAACATAACCTTGAGTACCTGTATCATCATTTCTAACTGTCTATTACTCTGAGGATGAAAAGTTGTACTATAGGTCAATTTGGTTCCTAATGCTTCTTATAGCTTCTTCCAAAATCTAGAAGTAAAACAAAGATCTTTGTTAGAAATAATAGTTACTGGTAGACCATGAAGTCTGACTATTTCATCCACGTATAGACTAGCTAGCTTTTCTAAAGAATAATCCATTCTTACTAGAATAAAGTGAGCTAATTTTGACAATCTATGAACAATCACCCATATAGCTTCACATTTACCTCTAGTCATAGGTAAACCCACCATAAAATCCATTCTCACCTTTTCCAACTTCCATTCTGGTATTGCTATAGGATGCAGCAATCCAAAAGGAACCTAATGCTCAGTTTTCACTTGCTAACAAGTTTGACATCTTACCACATATTCTATCACACCTCTTTTCATACCAAGCCACCAATAATGAGAATTCAAATTTAGATACATCTTTATACTTCCAAGATGCATAGAATAAGGAGTTTCATGTACCTTTTTCTGTATTTATAACCTCAAGTCATCTGTACTAGGTATACATAACCTGCTCTGATAATATAGACATTTATCTTCTGCCATTTCAAACACTGTTACCTTCCCCTCTTTAACTTTGCTTACTATTTAAACTAACTGCTCATCTTTCATTTATGTATCCTTAATCTACTGTTGAAAATTAGGTTTCACCTATAACTTAGCTAGAATAGCATTTTTTAGAGTATATTGTAGTCTGGCATTCATAGCTTTCAGTGTTTCCATGAATTTTTTGCTTAAGGCATTTGCTACCATATTCACTTTCCTCGGGTGATAGTCAATTAAATAGTCATAATGCTTTATCAGTTCTAACCACCTTCTCTATCTCAAAATTCAATTCCCTCTGAGTAAGGAGGTATTTCAAAATTTTATGATTTATATAAATATAACACTTTTCACCATACAAATAATGCCTCTATATTTTTAAAGCAAATACAATAGTAGCTAGCTCCAAGTCATAAGTAAGATAGTTCCTCTAATATGGCTTCAATTGTCTTGAAGCATATAGGCTACTACTTTTCCATCCTACATCAAAACACATCCCAAACCATTCAGTGAAGCATCACTATACACTATGAAAACCTTACCTTATTTAGGTTGAATCAAGAAAGGAGCTTTTGTCAACATCTTTTTCAATTTGTTAAAACTTTCTTGACTTTTATCATCCCATTCAAATTTCACATTCTTTCTAATCAATCTAGTCAAAGGAGTAACAATGATGGAAAACCCTTTTCACAAATCTCCTGTAATCCCTGCTAATCCCAAAAAACTTCTTATTTTTGTCATATTCCTCAATGGTTCCTGTTCTAACACTGTATTCACTTTATTAGGGTCAACTCTAATCCCTCCTACTGAAACTATGTACCATAAAAATGCAACTTCAGTTAGCCAAAACTCACATTTACTGAGCTTGGAATACAATTGTTTCTCCCTTAGAGTTTGTAATACAACCCTAAGATATTGTTCATATTCTTCCTTGTTTCTAGAATACAATAGGATGTCATCTATGAATACCGCAACAAATTGGTCCAGATAAGGTTGAAAAACCCTATTCATCTAGTCCTTAAAGGCTATTAGAGCATTAGTGAGCCCAAATAGCATCATTAAAAATTCATAGTGCCTATACTGGGTTTTAACGGAAGTCTTAGGAACATTAGCCTCTTTGATTCTCAACTTGTGATACCCAAATCTCATATCAATTTTTGAAAACAAACCTGCACCCCTCAACTAATCAAAAAGATCATCAATTCTAGGCAAAAGATATTTATTTTTTACAGTCACCCTATTTAGTTGTCTATAATTAATGAATAGTCGGAGTGACCCGTCTTTCTTCTTTACAAACAACACAAGTGCCCCTCAAGAAGATACACTAGGTCTAATAAAACCCTTGTCTAATAGGTCTTATAGCTATACTTTCAGTTCATTTAATTTAGCAGGTGCCATTCAATAAGATGTAATGGATATTAGAGCTGTATTAAGATATACCTTAATTTCAAAGTCAAGTTCTCTTTGAGGTAGTAAACATGGCAACTCATTAGGAAATACATCATGAAATTTAGAAAGAATTGGAATATGTTCAAGATTAAAGATGGGGGTATTATTGTCAATGACATATGCTATGTAGGCTTCACACCCTTTTCGAAGAAGTTTCTATGTTGTAACAATAGAAATGAGATTATTCAAATATATTCTTTCACCAACTAGTGTCACTGCTTGTCCCTTTGTAATTTCTAGGGTTAACTTCTTATGTTTACAATCTATTATGGCTTAATGCTTAGTTAGGCATTCCATTCCTAGTATCACATCAAACTCATGGAATCTTAGATCAATCATATCAGTAGAAAATTGATGTTCATGAATCATTAGAGGACATTGCCTATACATCTTGTTCACAGTCACACTTTGTCCCATAGGATTACTAACTTTGATATCTATATCAACATGTTCAAGCTCTAAACCTCTATTCTATGCTTGTGTGGTATATATATAAGAGTGAGTAGAACTAAGTTCTATCAAAGCCAAACTTGGAATATCAAATAAATAAAAAGTACTAATTTTGATGTTTAGAGCTACAACCTCTTCTCTAGCTCTCACTATATATTGCCTAGTTAGAGCACGAGCCTCAGATCTTGTACCCTAACTAGAACTAGGTTGCTCTCCTTTATTGTACCTCTGACCCTTACTATAAGGTGCAATTATAAATGCTTTAGTCTGACCACCCTCTAGCTATCTCTAAAGACATTCTCTTCTATAATAGTCTCTGGCACGATAATTAAAACACTCTACTCTTGATGGTAAGTCTGCACTAACCCTAATTTCTCTTTTGACAAATTTTACAAGTAAAAGGTCTATTCTTGTCACCTACTATGCCAAGAGCACTATTAGCTCAAGGAGGCAATCGAGGTATACCTATAGAGGCTTGTCTAGATCTCTAGGACTATGCCTATCTCTACCTCTGATACCCTAACTGAGACTGGGCTCTAGGTTGAGACTGAGTGTGTCCCTCTCTTTTCTTCTTGTTATCACATAAGGTTGTACTCGACTACCCCACAATGAACTGTCTTTTTCTCTGAAAGAAATCCCTTTTCTCATGCATCATTTCTTCCATGTCATATGTAGTTGCCACCAGAACTAAAAATCTTTCTCTTTTGGGTTTGTTATCTACATTTATAACTCTATAATCAACCCTATCAGAAATCTCTTACATTTCCCTTCTTCATTAGGAATAAATTCTTCAGAATATTTTAATAGCTTGGTGAAATCTTTTTCATATTCTAACACAATCCTCCTTCCCCGCTTCAGGTCAAAAAACTCTTGCCTTTTCTTATCTTTATATGATTCAACTACGTATTTCTTCCTAAACTCTTTAAAGAAAAGCTTTCATGTCAGGTCTGCAAGTGCTTTTCTCCACTTGATAGTGTTCCACTAACCATAAGCTTCTTTCTGAAGGAGATAGGTAGTACATTGGAAACTCTCTTTCTCAGTACACTTTAACTATTCTAAAATTTTGAATGTTCTGTCCAGCCAATACTCAACTCTAACAGCATCATCTTCCTTCCTCACCTAGAAATCAATGGCTCCTATTTTCTTCAGCCTTTCTAAATCAATTTTCTATGGAGGAGCTAGTGGTGAAGGTGGTGCTAGAGCTAGAGAAGGAGGTGGAATAGCAGTAGCAGTAGTATGTTTTAGCAAATCCATTACCTATCATAATAGAGTAGGAAATGCTTCTACCTACTGTTGGCCAGGCACTTGTGGCTATGGCTACTATGCAGCATCACTAGGTTCATGTATTAATGCATTGCCTACCCCCTGTATAGTTGTAGGTGCAAAACTGGCCACTTTTTTAACCCCTCTTTCGGGTACCTAATCAATCATTTATTATAGCAAAAGAAAAAATCTATCAGCATCATATAGCATAATAGTTCAGAGTAATTCAGCTCTAGATAGTTGCACTCATGTACTCTACCTAGGAATATTAAACTTATGCTCTGATACCATTAAATGTGACACCTCCTATTGGATTCCCAAAGAAGCCCAATAAACGATGCACTTCCCATTAGGTCACTCATCTTAAAATTGTCCTTCTATTACATTCATTTAACTTTTATCAATTTCTTATGATTTGATTCAGTTTAACTTCAAAACTGGTTATTTTTTTTAGCTCAGCCTAAGGTCATGCCAAACTATTTATGCCCAAAAGTGGTCAGTTATAGCTATTTAGATTTTTCTTAAAATCCAGCAGCATAATGGCTATCCGAGTTACTATCCAAATTTTTTACCCTTTAAAAACTCTTCAATAAACTCATATTGCATCACCTGGACCAACCTAGTCCCCTAAATGATCAATCTAGCATCATATGTCTATTAGTTCATGAACACAAGCCTTAGGCTACAACTAGTTAATCTATAATCTGGAGCCTCAAGCTCATATACCATAATCATCCAATAAATAAATCCATACATTCACATAGTCTAATAGCTTACTTATTATAAAACATAGTCTACATCTATATATACATATTATAAGTTCTTTATTAACAAGGCACCTATTTTTCCACTTAAGTACATTGAGTGTAAAACTCTATAATAATTACATAGCAACCTTGCTAAAACTATCCTATAAACCTTAATAGCACGCACTACAAGGTTGTATCTCTATTTTGATTACTTGCACACCGAAATAGGTATGCTTAGTATATAATATACTAAGTGGTAAATTCAAGCAGTTAAATCATATCATAGTGACTATCGATTCATGCAGTGATAATATGATTAAATTTAGGTTATCATACCTTTAAATAAAGTATATGGTTGCAAAATGAACAAAATATCATTATGCATAATTATTGATTATTTATTAAGATAATAACTTAAAATTTCATATCTTGTCAATACTTGCCACTATCAGTGATAATATTCAAAAAATTAGGTTATCAGGTCAATAAATGCCATATATGTCCAAATTACCAAAATGCCCTGATCATGTACACGGAATAACTATTCAAGTAATTGTTCCAAATTATGTACTTTATGGTTTATATGAATGTCATTAAGTTATATGTTGCTTATTTTATTAAATTAATAGGCTTCACTATATAGACAACACTTTAATACACTAGACCTAGAGGGAACTAAAATAGTGTAGCTATCCATATTTTGGACCCCGACCGCTACACTGGCCTGATAAACATCATAGGGAATAGTCTGTAAACCACTCGAATCACATATCAAAATAAATTACATAATCTGGTCTACCTAGCAAACTAGTGTAGTGGCCCTCCAAGACCTATGATGTTGCACTGACATAATCTAATAAATAACACCAAATGTGAAAGTCATAAAATGGTCTATCCAACAAGCTAGTAGAGTGGCCCTAAAATAGACCTCAACCACTATACCGGCCCTACCTAAAAATCAAAAAGTGTAGCAATTGCTAAAACCCTAAGTTAACCAATCAACCCATCCAGTTGGTGTCTAACTAATGGGCTATTTAACCTTAATTTAAGTCTATTTCTTTACTAATTAACCTTTTACAATATTCCTAAGTGAAAAATAGATAGATATTATTTTTATCTCATAGCCCAGTCTAATATGGTATAATTAGATGAGTTTAAGTCATTTTTCAATAATATTTTTAAGTCTTGTGCTAGCTGATACTTAAGTCTTATTATGTTTAATTTTTTCCCACATTGAATTGTCATTTATTATTCATTTATTGTCTATATCCATTTTTGGTTCAGGTATTGCTCAATTTAGATAGTTAAAGGTTATTTCTTTAGTTTAGAACAATCATTTTTAGGTCAATTTCACATCCATTTTTCAATGCAGTTTTCACAAATAAATTCATACTTTTAATAAGCCTAAAGCCAACATCAATTAGGCCACTTAAAAGGCCAAACCATATGTATTTAGACCATACCATAATCTTGTCTCACTTTAGCCAATCTAGGCATAAATTATAGGCACATTGCAAGCCATTTCTCAAGGTCACTGTAAGTTCATGTTAATATCCCATTTTAAGTCATTCTCTTAAGTCTATATACTAAGTGTCTTTACATTCATCAAGTTCATTATTTAAATTCATTTAGGTCATGCTAATCCCAAATGTTTATCTAAATCTTGCTAAGGAAACTATACCATTTTATGTCTATTATCTTAAGCCTTAAGGCACATATTCATTACTCAAAAATTACCTAAGTTTACATGTCATTTCCTTTAACATTACTCTCAGGTCATGGCATCTCAATGGCTTTAATCATGCATTTTATTAACATTTACCATACATTCATGCTTTCATATATATTAAAAGCATATCAACACACACATATTCACCTTTAACTATTAAGTCAACCAATTCACACACATACACTAATGCCTAACCTCTCGGGTTATAAGAGGTAAACATGCTAATCATAGTTTGAACACTCCAGCCATATGATCATTAACCACAAATCATCGCATTAACCATACCATAACAATTGAAATCACCCTAACTAAACCACACATATACATTGCAGGCCTCAAACCTGTTGGTCATTCCTTAAATCCATGGTAACTATACAAAAATTGATTCCTACACACTAGCATTCCACATCATTCAATCATGCAAACATACATACCAATCCAAAACCACTCTAAACCAACTTATATACACAATTATATCCCTTAAACCTCTTGACTAGTAATCAAATTCACACCTTTACAAGCCAATTTCCTAATTACAACTACCTAATGGATATTTATCTATGCTAGATTCATTATGAATTTACCAAGGTCAACTTGACAACCAATTAAACATCTTAATAGCCACACTTAAAGTAATTTCTAGCCATGAAAGTTAAATGGCATGAAGTGAATGCTAGGATTCACTTACCTCTTGTTAATGGAAAGCAAAACTCCTTCACTTTATGCCTTCACAAAGCCAAGAATTTTAGCCCTCTTTTCACACCATTCATCCTAATTCATCAAGCTAATTTGCACTCCAATTCCCTAAAAAATCATACCAATACCATCCATTAAAACTTAGGCTTTATAAACAACCATTTCCACCAATAATTTCCCTTAGAAAAATCATGAAACACCGTGAACACTCACCTTGAAAGCTTGCTAGAAACTTTCTGACCTTAGCACTTTTAGTGAATTTTATTTAAT
>CANXYI011095974.1:0-13201 GCA_948208565.1 Hura crepitans
TATAATAAAGCTAGAGATGCTTTTGTTTATAGCTATGCTTGAGGTTATGACCTATGTGTAGCATCACTATACTCAAGAGTGGTTGTATTATCTACTCCCTATATTATAGTCAAAGCATAACTAGACACTTCCTCTGATGGTCTATTAGCCATTTTGAATTACTATAGAAATCATAAAACTTATTAGTCTCTATACAATGTAGCATAGCAATATAACTAACCTTAAACTTTATTACTCAAGTAAATTACCTAGGAAAATTAAAACCTAAGCTCTAATACCATTGAATGTGACACCCCCTACTAGATTTCGAAAGAAACTCGATAGGCAATGCACTTCCCTTAAGATTACCATACCTAGAATTACTCTAGGGGTAAACTCCTTAACACTTCTAAACTGTTCGAGAACTTTACCATGCATTGCTTAGATTTCTAGTATAACCCTTAACCATATTCATACATGGTCTAACAAACTCAAAAAACTCATCTACAGACACTTTTCAAGTACTAGAAAATTAGGCAGCACAATGGCTACTCGAGTGATATACAAAAATTTTTTTCACTTGTTAAAAACACTTTCATAGCCAAATAATCCATTCAACCTCCATTTAGAGCCTTCTAGTCCCCCAGTCAATCATTAACACAAATTAGGTATATCAAAATCACAAGCGACCTCAAACAAAGAAAACACCTATTTATATACAACACGTCCATGTTTAATATACAGACATAATAACAACTAAGCATGCTAACCTATACCTACAAAATTTTACATCAGTGTTAGTATTAAAAAGAAAAATAACTTTATTACCCTTTAATACTTGTGTGGCTACACTGCATGGTCACCGAGTCTGGTTTACTTATCCTTGCTTACTGCACACTAAAACACGGGTATGTTAGGTATAAAACTCAGTAGTGAATTTAAACCATTTAAAACATGCCACAAGCATTAACACATAGAAGTAAGCATAAAATAATGGTCTAAGTGTAGTGTGTGAGTAACATGCTAGGTAACTATTGCCTTTCAGATGATATGCCATAATTACTTTAAAATTACCAATATGCCACTAAGTCTCATTTATTAAATTGATCATCAGAAATTATTAGCACTCATTCTAAACTAGTATTTTATCTTAGTTTAGTTTTATTTCATAGGCTAGACTAGGTAGACAACACTTATAGACACTAGACTAAGAGGGAACTGTAAAAGTAGACAATGGCCCACATTTTGGGCCCATTGACTGCTGCACCGGCTTAGTTTGATAACAGGGATCTATTCATAAGAACTTCCCAAGTTAGACAGTGAAATTTAGGGATCAGTATATGGACCTCACAAATCAAGGAAATGTATATAACTCAAACAATTCATACGGGTATGCCCAGTAGACTAGTGCAATGATCCCTCTATGGACCTTTGCCGCTGCACCAACATAGTCTAATATAAAGTCAATAATGCTAGCAAAATAGTGGTCTACCCTATAAAATATTATAATAGCTCAATTATGAACCTCGACCACCGCACTAACCCAATCTGATAAATAAATAATCTAGCAGCTGTTAATCCCTAAGTTGACTGGTTAACCCATATAGTGGGTGTATAACTAATAGGCCATTTGACTTCATTTTAAGTTTATTTCTTTACTCATCATCTTTTTATCATATTCTAAGTCCAAAAATAGATAGTTACAATTTTTATTTGATAGTTAAATTTTGACCTAGACAGTTAGTGGTCATTTCTAGCCCTATCGGACAATTATAGGTCAATTTTCTAGATTATTTTAACTCATTTCTAAAGGAATAATTCAAGGCATATTAAATCTATTCTAGTCCATTATTTTGTCTCAATTATTCACGTGCTAAGTAGAAATTTTAAATAGGCTCTAAAAAATATTTTTAACTGGATAGTTATAGGCTATTTTTCTTTTTTCTGATGGCCATTTCAGGTTCATTTTAAAGCCCCTTTCAAGTGTTTTTTTTTCAGTGCCAATTGCACTCATAATCATGCACTTCTATAGGCCTAAAGCCAAGCTTAACAATATGTCTCAAATTGCCATAATAATAGCTTCCACACTATGTCACCTAAATATGACAAATTAAGCTATTTTAAGGCACCAATTTCATGCCAAAATTAGTACATTTACAAGTCACCTTTTCATATCATTACAAGCCAATTTCAAGTTCATTTTCAATCTTTTTCTATCCTAAAAAATACCCCATATTATATCCATTTCATGCCATACTAATCATACACATTCACCTAGGTCTTGCCATATAAACATTGCCACATTCATGCCAATATGTCAAGCCATTACACACACATATGCTAGTTAGGCAATACCTCATTTTCATGCAATTTAACCTTGCAAAGCTCTTAGCCAATAGCCTTAAATTGCCTTACACATGCTTTTAATTACATTCAAGCACACATATACACTATTTAACATCATATAAGTATGTCTACACACACATTATTCCATTGTCATGCAATCTAAGCTAATTCACACCTTGATCATGCCTCAGCCACACTACATACATACATACACAAGCAAATTTCACCAATTCCTTCACCTACACCTAACATGCCATCATTAGCAAGCCATATTCCATGCAACATGGTAAGCACATAGGCTATGCACTTAGCATACCCACTAAAGTACCTCTCGACCTAATGAAGGCACACATTGAACCTCATAATTCTCACTATTTACACCTATAATTCAAGCATCATTCATGTCAAATTTCTTAGTGGTCATGCCAAATCTACCTTGGCAAGCCATAAACACCATACGCACACCTCTCGATCAAATAGGGAACTCCCTCTTCCATGCATTCTTTTCACTTAATTACCATTCTAAGCATTCAATCTACATATAATTAATCTAATTACGTGCCTAGTCTATCAACTCACACACACTAGCCACATTTTTACTACTTCCATACAAGGATTTTAAGCTTGATTCATAGAAATTTCACCACACATGCCTTGAATGCCTTAAATTCACTTATATAACTACCAAGGGAGATGAATTCCTCACTTCAAGCTTGAACAAAATTAGCAAATAACCTCATTATGCCTTAGCCTCTATTCATACCATCTTACCATAAAAAATCCATAAAAAATACACACATCTCTAATTCAAATTCCAAACATATAGGCATTGTTAGAATCACCAAATCACCTAGAAAATAAATTAAAAGGGGGTGAATTACTTACACATCAAAAGTTACCTTTTTATTCCCTTTTGATGTACACCTTAGCTTCATTGAATTTTTTTGAACTCTAGGGTAAGTTGTATAAGTGTTAGGCATAAGTACTTTCATGTGCACATATATAATGTTGCATGATTAGCATGATGAAATAAGTTATATTGTAAGTGTGCTAATGATGGAAATTATGATTTATGAATAGTAAGTCGTCAAGTGAAAATATGAATTGAACATATATGTAACCATGATGAAAGAGGAATGTAAAATATTGATCATGTAATGTGATAATGGAAGAAGTAAAGTGTTGATAGCCCATATATGTTAGACAACCTATTAGATAGGCTAACCAGTCAACTAAGGAAGTAGCAACTACAAGGACATTATGATGTCATTATCAAGTGAGTGCAATGGCGTTGAGGTCCATAATAGCCACTGCATGTACATTTATGTTTGGTATTGACATGACATATTATACATTGATGAGATATGATATATAATGTTGTTGTAGCCGCATGGAGGTCCAACAAAACAACTACTCATATTTATATGAGTGTAGTCGTGGGGAGGTTTAATAATGCCACTACACAATCATTATGAGTTATTATGCTAGTGTAGTAGTGGTGATGTCCAAAATATTGGCCATTGCACATCAAGATCTTGATAACCAGTATTGGGATTCATGTCTATTAGATATAGGGTAGTTAATTATGTAATGGGAATTTTGCATATACTATAGAATGAATAAAGGTCTTAATAAACTTAAAAATGAGAGTGTATATATTATGAGTAGATTATGCCAATGCGACTATAGTAAGCAGGTAAAACCTTAAGCATCATAATATGTGTGCACTTTATATGTGATGACTTTATATGGCATTATATGCTTAATGCGAATTTGTGTGCATATATGTGTAAGCATATTTTATTAAATACACCACTAAGCTTTATTCCTAGTGCATCTTATTTTTTAATGTATAGGTAGTAGTAGTGCAGTGGAATGAAGTTAGCTACAAGTGTTTTTTGTATATTTTTGATTTGATAATGTGATGCAGTTTCAAATGTAGTTAGCACTCATATGTAAACATAATCAGACTAGAATGTTGTGATATGTATTATGCAAAATAGCTTGTTAGGATGTAAACCTATATTACACAAGTTATGCTCTTATAACTTGTATATGTGTGGATGTGAATACATGTCATGATATGACTACTTATGATAATTAGATGAGTTGAGGACCAAATGGGTCCTAGAAGCTAGTTAGTGATTAAGATGATATAGAAGTGTTATTTTCTACAGGTTTTATTTGTGAAATGTTATCATGCAGCCATTATGCTACTAAAATTTTTTTGTAATAAGATAGTTTTATTAACATATATGGTTTACATATAAACGATTTAAATAAGACAATGGTAAAGTTAAGATAAATTGGTTATCGTGTCATCTCTTATTTATATTGGTAAAGGTAAACGTAGGAGGTATTATAATATACCATCCCTTGTTTGAATTTGGCTACTAGGTCGAGGGAGGGGTGTCATAAAAAACCTTTAGAAACACAAGTTTCTAGATGATCCACTAGGATTTGAACTATTCTAGAGCAATATATATTTGTCATAGATTAGGATAAGGAAGTAATAATAGTAGAGGACTATGAGCCTACAAGCGATGAAGAGGTTTTAAAGAGTTTAGAATTAGAATTATGGCTTAAGGCTATGAAATTTAAAATGGATTCCACATATAAAAACCAAGTTTAGACCTCAACTAAACCACTTAATGGGATAAAACTCATTTGGTACAAATGGGTTTTTACAAAGAAAACCGACATGAAAGGTAATGTAAATACCTATAAAGAACACTTAGTAGCAAAAGTCTATCATTAAAGACATGGATTGATTTTAATGAAACCTTTTCTTTAGTTGCAATGCTAAAATCTATTATGATTCTACTTGCCATGGCTACTTATTATGATTTCAAGATTTGGAAAATGGAGGTGAAGTTAACTTTTCTTAATGAAAAACTATTAAAGAAAGTGTATAGGATATAACCTAAAAGTTTCACATATAAAAATGGCAATAAGGTATGTAAGCTTTAGAGATCTATTTATTGAATAAAGCAGGCATCTATGAGCTAGAACATCCACTTTGATGAGACATCAAATAGTTTGGTTTCTCATAGATCATGGATAAATCATGTGTTTATAAGAAGGTCAGTGGGAGGGTAGTCATATTTCTTATGTTGTATGTAAAGACATATTACTAGTAAGAAATGAAGTCTTAGTTCTCCAATCAGTAAAGCTTTAGCTATTGGTTTCTATGGACTCATGCACAGTGGAAATAAAACATCTATGGAATCGCAATAATGGTTTGAATATTAAGAAATTGAAAAATAGATGTTTATTTTAGAGGAAATCATAAAATAAGAAATTACCATAAATTCTTTGTGATTCCAATATATGGCCTTTTCTTTAGCTCTTTCTATGAAGTTGTCATAAAGTGATCCTTAGTTAGGAATGCCTCTAAGGAATCCACATAAGAAGTAGTAGGAGTGATGGTGTGCAATTTTCCAGGTGCCAGTAGAAAAATTGTGTAGATGAACAAACTAGAATGAAAAGTGGAATGGGAGGCAAATATGAGCTTTTTGCAGCAAAATATGGGTCTATTATGCCTCTATGGTGGTTGATCACTAGTTTATGCCTTTTATACTCACTTTTAGGTAAGCTTTTAACAATTAAAAGATGACCTAGAAGGCCTTAATGAAAGTCACATGCATGGGCTCTCTAGGCCTATACACAAAGGCCTAGTAATGGGCCTATGCATAAATTACACATAGCTTAGTGGGTCTATAGCTCAATAAGACAACTTAATTAACCTCTTAATGATCTTATCCAAGGCCTTTTTTAATCTTAAAATGTCTAAAAATTATAACCAAAAAGCTCTACCAATAGGACTAAATATAGTTTAGTTTTGGAAACCCTAGTTTTTGTTTCTAAAAATGGACTAGGCCTATTTTTGAAATCCATAGTTTATGTTTCCTAATTTATCATTAAACTCCAAGCCCAATCATTTCCCTCATTTATTTTGTTCATTTATTAATGATATCTCATATTATTAATCCATGCAAACACTTTGAACCTTCTTTTACTTCCCATAGTGTGTGACACTATAAGTTTCTAAAGGATGTTGTTAGCACATAATGCATAAGAGTCCCAGTCTAACTAAGATTCTTATTGTCAAATCTCATTGGCCTAGTAATTGATTCCTAATTAATTATCCACTTATGTATAAGTCCAGAGTGATGTCTAGCCACATAATAAGACTATCCAAGTGTCAAAATCTCAAGTGGTTTGACTTAACCCTTCTATATCTAGTTATTATGCAATAAACTCCTTTTACCATCTTTTATCCCATCTAGTTTAAAGCATGGGCTTATGTTAAATCAAAGTATAACTAAGTATATCTAATTAAGGCTTTGATATATTATTCTAATAATTTCACCTTTATTTTAAAAATGCCTTTTGTGAATCCTATTCGCACATGGCATCTTACTTTGGACAAAGATTCCTGAATAAAGATTACTCATCAAAGTTATGAGATAAACTCCCCACTACAATCTAGGGTAGTGAATCCTTTATTGATTACTACATATGTTTAAATATGCCATACAATACCCAAGCATAATGTTATGTATACTTTTTGTTCAAAGTGAAAGCTTTGGAGTCAAAGTATGTCACTTCATATTTAAAATAATAAGTGATCTCAAGTCTAAGGATACTTGTACCACTAATATAATGTGATACTTTCACTGACTTACATTAAGTATCCATGTGAAGATCTTATGGTAGGTCTCCAATGTACTAACTTCCTAAGTAAACATCCATATGTTAACTCTAAGCATCTCTATGCTTACAGTTTATGAGAACTACTTCTTTATCCAATCAAGAAGTATAACATTTGACAATCTATCAAGAAGTATAACCTTTGATAATCTATCCATATTAATAATATCCTATCTTGTTAATACTTTGACCAGGGATATTTAGGTATATCGCATTTGCATGCAATAAGAATCTCACATCATGAACATTTCATTCTACACTATGATTTTATAGTAGGGACTTTATAACAAGATTTAAGACATTGGAAACAATTATAAGTAATATATAAATATACCTTGATATAATGAGAAATGCCGTCTATATTGATTCACAAGGTTTAAACACATGAATATAACCTTAATATATAAGCTCTAGGTCATAAATCTAACAATCTTTCACTTGCACTAGAGCCAAACATCTATGTACTTAATGCTTGTTACATTTATATGTTGATCAAACTTCTCTTGTGATAGCACCTTTGTGAGAGGATTAGTTGTGTTTCAATCTATGGGGACCATTTCAATTTTCACAACATAACTATTGGTGATCTCTCTTATTAGATGGTAGTGCCAATGGACATGTTTGGATCACTGATGAGACTATGGTTATCGAGCTTATGCAATAGCCCCATTATTATCACAATACAAAGGTATTCGATCAATAATGCTTGGAGGCACTCGAAGTTCATAAATGAACTTTATAATCTAAATGGATTCCTTAGCTATATAAGAAGCTACTATATACTCAACTTTAATGGCATAATTTGTAATCATATCTTGTTTAGAACTCTTCTAGACAACTAATCCTCTATAAATAATATATGCATATCCAAATTGAGATTTACAGTCATCCTTATCAAATTGAAATCTAGTATTAGTATGCTAGCTAAATTGTAGATCCCTTTTTCCATAAACTAATAATAAATCCTTAGTCCTTTTTATGTACTTAAGCATATTCTTGATAACCACCCAATGTTCCTTTCCATAATTGGATTTGAATCTACTTATGACACTCAAAGTAAATACTACACTAGGTTATGTATATAACATAGTATAGAGAAAATATATATTTTCATCGGGGATGAGTACAATTTAGTGTATACCAGAACTTCTAATCTTTTATACAACAAAGGTTTAAAATTTAGATCTTATTTATGCCCTAATAATATGCATTTGATTATATTATAACATTTATCAATCCTGTATCAAGCAAGCATGCATCATATTTAAAGCATTTATGTCACCTTTTCATGTATAAGGAGTAAATTTGTAGTATTTAAAGAATACATCAAGTATATTGTACCTCCAAAAATTAGATTATTGATTAATTATTATTTAACCTGAAAATTACTCATAATTCCATAGGAATTGGCAGTAATTGCCCAACTTCCATCTCTAAGAGATTAGTCTTTATTAAATACATTTTTGTGTGACTTTTGATTAGAGAAAACTTAAAACCATTTTGTTAAGAAAGCACCCATTAATTATAAAGAAAATCATTTGATGTGAAGTTAGGCATTTGGCTTGTAAAATAGTTATTAAATTGCCTATTACAACCTAAAATGAGTAGAAGATATAGTGGGGTACAAAACCAAAGGAAATAAGACAAAGCACTTAATTGGTCTCATCTATATGACGCTAAGTTCGTGTAGACCCTATATAGTTCTAGTAAGTGTCCGTGTGGACTACTACTTGTAAGGGTTATTACATTCATCTAGACCTCCACTCCAGTGAGAAGGGTTACTTGTATACAACTCAAATGAAAAGGTTAACAATACCAAATAAGGATTCATAATAATGAGAAATATGATCACATGTGAAAATTAGAATTCAAAGTAAATGTCTACCCGGACTACGTTCCACCTGAGAGGGAGTTCATGCAAACTGCATAATCGGGTGAATGTGTATAACACACATATATCTATGTAGACTACATTCTTCATTAGAGGGAGTTTGTGTGGACTTCAAGATGAAACTTATAAAACCAAAATAGGATCCTTTGTATGGATTACATTCCTCATGAGAGGGAGTCCATACAAACTAAAAGACAAGATAGATATGAATAAAATAAGATCATCCATATGGACTACATACCTTATGAGAGAGAGTTCATGTAAACTATAACACAGTTTCAGTATGTCAACAATATGCATATTATAGGACATAATAATTATACAACAAACATTATAAAATATGATAAATAAAATATATTATAACATGATATATAAGACAAATAGGACACTATTATCTAACAAAAGTCCACGCGGATGACAAATCATGCATATAACAATAAATTAGTCCATGCAGACATCATCATCTTATAGATAGGTCTATATGCTTAGGACAAAAATAATAGAATAATTATAACATAAAAAGAGTTAATTATATAATATGAAATAGCTTAAAACGATGACCTGCTCTTATGATCAAAATGGGAATTACATAGAATCACCTCACTTGTGATCAATCCTTGGAGTTCCTAGGTCCATAAAAATAGTAAGAATGTATAGTAAGAGGCCTTAAATATTATATTAGTAAGTGAACATCAAGTAACAATGCAAAAAGGTAAGGTTTTAAAAGAATCAATAATTTTGAGTGTGGGCTAATAGGATTAGTAAAGTGATTCCTAGTTGAAGTCCTCTCCTGGACTCATGAACAGTGGGTTTTAGTTCTTATAATTGCCACTATTTTTGAGCTTTCCCTCAATTCATACCTAAAAAGGGTATTTGTAGGCTTAGGGTGAAGAGTCTCTTATCTAAAAGTGATAGAATCCTTTTAAGATTGGGAGATAAAGTTTGCATAAGAATCCCACACTTTTAGAAGCTTTTACACCTATAAGTCCGTGCAGACTTGTGTAACTAAATTCATGCAGACTTAGGCTATAGGCTCTCTCGTGCACTTTGGGTCAGGTTTATTTTAGTCTATATAGGCATAGCCTTTGGGCTTGTCCATGTGTACATGGGCTTTATGCTTGTCCATGCAGACATGGACTTTAGGCTTGTCTATGCATACATGGGCTTTAGGCTCAATTAGTCTAGGCAAGTTATGGTGTGGACCTCATAGCATCATGTCCGGGTGGACTTATTCCATGTTTGTTCATATGGACTTGGTTTCTACATTTGCTTGCTTTGTTGCTTAAGCCTGTCTCTTATTATCGTCATAGGCTAAAAAGTGAGGCATCTATAGTTACCTTAACTTTGGTGTATGCTATGAAATGCCAAGGCAAAAGTATATATTAGAGTACTTATGTTAGAGATACATACCTAAAGGTATACTTACTTGGCATGAAGTTACATTGAATATGGATGCGTGCCTTTTAATAATTGCAAAAGCTTGCCAGACCTGAGTTATATTTTCCCTTAGAAAAAGAATTTATATTATGAAGAAAACTACATCAAATACGGGTGCCTACTTATCCTCGGGTGACATAAAAATCCAAATAGATTAGAACATGTTTTTGCTATGACATTTCCAGATAAGGTTTAAAAGTAAGTTACATCAAATATAGATGCCTACTCGCCTTCGAGTGAAGATGAACTACACCAAATATGTATGCCTATTTGCCTTTAAGGGAATTTTGATTTATTAAAGCTAAAGAAAGCTATACCAAATGCATGTGGTTTTTTGCCTTTAAGAGGAAGCTGAGGAAAACTATATTTAATATTAGTGCCTATTCACCTTCAAGGGAAAGATAAACTACACTAAATATGTGTGCCTATTTGCCTTCAAAGGAATTTCAATTTGTTAAAGCTAAAGAAAACTACACTGAATACGAGTGCCTATTTGCTATCAAGGGGAAGCTAAAGAAAACTACATCAAATATGGGTGCTTGTTCGCCTTTAAGGGGAAGTTGAAGAAAAATACATTGAATGCAGGTGCCTATTTGCCTTCAAGGGAATTTTAATTTGTTAAACTTAAAGAAAACTACACCAAATATGGGTGCCTATTTGCCTTTAAGGGGAAGCTAAAGAAAACTACACCCGTAAGCAAGTGCTTGTTCGCCTTCAAGGGGAAGTTGAAGAAAACTACACCAAATGTTAGTGTCTATTGGCTTTTAAGTTGGTAAGTTATAAATGGATCAAACCAAATCTAGTGATAAGTTTGAAAGGATCGATTGAATCTAATCTAGTGATGAGTCTAGAGATACTGATTGAACCAATTCTAGTGATAAATCTAAGTAGTTTGGCTAAATTGAATCCAGTGATAAGTAAAGTATGGTGATTAAACCAAATTTTTTGATAGGTCTGAGTATACTGACTGAACCAAATTTGGTGATAGGCCTAAAGATTAGTCTGATATTATGGATCATTTTGAATTTAGTGATAGGTCTTAAGCAATAGTCTGAACTATATCTAGCGTTAAGGATAGTGATATTATGTGCACATATGTGATGTAAGTGCATGACTAATGTATGAGTTAGAGGCTTAAATTTAGTAGATATGTGGCTAATGCATGTAAGCATGCATGACTGAATGTAGTGCCCTACATGGGTAGGTTTTTGCTTAGTTCTTAAACAACTAGAAGGATAAACCTTTTTCTATAATACATGGATGAATGGGACTCTATTCTAAATGATACATGTGTATGTTATTTCTAATGAGTGGTGTGCATAAAGCGTATGGCTAATGTTTGATGAATAAATTGGTACTTGTGTAAATGTATGAATGTGACTAGTAATTAGTGTCCTAATTTTCTCTTGAATGAATTTTTCCTATCTTAGATGAATAAGCATGAAACAATAAAGGTAATTTAATGAATGAATGGTTGTACTCTATCCTATGAATGAGTGTGAAACCATGAATATGATGGGTGAAGGATAACTCTAATGATAAAGTGATTGAATATGAATATGTCATGAATGGGTGGATATATATCTATTGACTACATGTTTAATTGGATAAGTTCAGGTGAATGAAATTGTTAATGAATGAGTAATATGCAAATTGGTCCCTAATCTTTTCTAGATGAAGGAATACAGCAAGGTATGTTTTTGACTAAGTGGTGAATAATGCATTTTTTATGAATGTAGTGGCATGTGTGTTGTTACTTATTTTCTCCTAAATGAAATGTGGAATTTGAGCGAATGGTTAATGAATGTAAGACATGAATATGACCTTTTCCTAAATGATTGAATGAATGAATCACTTCTTACGATGTATGAATTGTAAAGGCAGATACAAGTTGAATGATGGTACATCTTTTGCTATGATGAATGAATGGAGAAAGTTGATTTATGTTAAATAATAGTTTTATCATCTTTTATAATGAATGAATGTTCTTTTGTGATGGATGTATGAACAGGCAGAATGGGTACTTCTCCGAAAATGGATGTATGAATAAGTGTGAGTGAGTAACCTATTATTTGTGATGTTTTAAATGCATGAGTCAGTATATGTTTTGTTATCAGGATGGCATAATAAGTAGCTTGCTGCTGGTGTTGACTTCATGCCCCCTAGTGTATTGAATCATTGTTCATCTACTGAATGTCATCCTTTTGATCTTTTTGAGTATTGCATTGATGATATCCTTGTTATTAGCTAGTCCTAAGGATTTTTTGACTAACTATTTTCTCTCAAATTTCCATAACTTTTGCCTAGGCTAATGCTCTTAGTTGATCGACCCAGAGAGAATTAGAAAATTCATTTTTTTTCTTTTGAATAAGGGTAACCATGGTTAAAAAGGGGATGCCTATTGCTTGAGGTTTAAGTTGAATCTTGTTGTTTTTATAGGTTTTAAACTTTTGTACCTTCTAACTTTTGGATTTTTAAGCAAGAACCAAAAGTTGCTTAACTTTTTATTATGATTGTCATGAGCTTTAAAGCTTTGAAAATGATGATACGAAATAAATTTGATGCTTTAAGTTTAGAGTCTATTGAATTTGGACTTCTTTTAAGATTTGAACAAAAGACATTTTTTTTGGTTTAGTTGCCCCTAACTTGTTATGTAACGTCCGCCGGTCGACGTCTCATGAACAGTGCCTTCGGAACCTGATTGATATTCCCCGCGGTGCGGGTTATCATTTCGAGTCCGATGACTGGCATATTGGTCATAAAACTTTGACAGGCCGGAAAAGGGTCTAAATGAATGAATTAAAATTTTTAGCAGAACCAATAATTAATTATAGG
>CANXYI011096027.1:0-22323 GCA_948208565.1 Hura crepitans
CATGATGAATAAATAAGAAATTTAATTTTATTTAATAAGAAAATGTGATTTTAATGTAATTAAACCTATAGGAACGATAAAAATATGGTTTTTTTTATGGTGAATAAAATAAGATTTAACCTTTAAAACTTATCAATTATGATGATTCAAGCAAATGAACAATTTTGGTATGGAAGAATACTGAATTTATGGAGAATATGGATAGAATAATCTTGTTCTAAAAACTTTAAACTTTCACAATATTTTGACTTAATAAATTTAAACTATTGATTCTTCTTAAAACTATTGATAAACGTTAAAATATATAGGAAGGCATATTATTAGGGCATAAATAAGATCTAATTTTGAACCTTTTTGGGCAAAAGATCAGTGGTCCTAGTGTAGAGATAGGTGGCGACTCTAAACACTAACCGCTCTTGTCCTTAATAAAATACAATAATTTTACAATAATAAATTCGTAATAAAGCATGACATTAGATATTCATCAATGTAATTACTTCAATAAGCTTTATAATCTTTATGCAATTGAACTATTATTTATATATGAATTGGAAAAGATGTTAACTACTTGAAAAAATGGTTTTAAAAACTTTTATCATGTAAAATCATTTGGGGATAATTGAAAATGAATTCATGATGAATAAATAAGAAATTTAATTATATTTAATGAGAAAGTGTTATTTTAATGTAACTAAACTTATAAGAATGATACAAATATGGTTTTTTTTAATGGTGAATAAAACAAGATTTAACCTTTAAAACTTATCGATTATGATGATTCAAGCAAATGAATGATTTTGGTATGGAAGAATATTGAATTTATGGAGAATATAGATAGAATAATCTTATTCTAAAAACTTTAAACTTTCATAATATTTTGACTTAATAAATTCAAACTATTGACACTTCTCAAAACTAGTTAAATTACTTAGGAATCCTAATAAAACACTCTTCCTTTGAAGAATTAGTAATCTCTTGAATAATTGTTGTGTGTGGTGTGTGGAAAGGTGAAGGCTATTTATAGGTGTTAATATCAATATGTTTAGATCATTTTTTAACACTAAATAAGGAGTATAGACCAATCAGAACATGCTTGGTATGGTTTTAGTTAGATTCTAAACTTCTGGAGACTCGATATTTGATTAGAACACAATTCTAACATTCCTTATCAAACCTAAACAAAACTTCTACATTAGACACATTACAATCATGTGGGCATTCAAAATACTGTGTGGTTAGTAGAACCATCATGCGGTGGTTCCCTTGGCTAGGTGGATTTTTGGCACTTTAATATGATTTAGGTTGGGAGAAAATTATTATTTTACCTTTAAGGAGAATTTCCTCTCTTCTAGTGTTTTTGTTCATAAAGAGGTTTACCTACCTAAGTTGTTCCTCTAGTAATCATCATTAGCCACAATAAAAATAGGAGATTTATAGGCCAGTGCTTACAAATAGTAAATGAAAGAAAGCTAGTGCCAAAGGAAGTATTTTTTTGTTTGCTATTAAAAAGGCTTGAAGAAATTTATTATAAAGGTGAAATTGGCTTAATTTATTTTTCCTACTCATTACAACTACATTTGTATTAGTGGTTTATCTGCTTTAATAAAAATAAATTAATCCCTTTTATAAGAAGTTTTTAAATAAATTGCTAATGTTAATTTAAAATTCATTGTAATTTGATGGTGTATGCATAAATGGTATAAGGATAGTAAAGTGGAAAACAGTAAAGAGTCTAGCTTCCTACAAGCATAAGGATTATGTTCCTAGCTTGAAGGTTAGATTTAGCCTCTTACATATTGCTTTTTATAACTTCTCTAGTTTGTATGCTTCTGTAGTAAATTGGTTTATGTTAGATTTTGTCTCTTAGATGATTAGGACTGTAGACATAATATTAATAGATTGTTTAAATACTTATCTTGTAATTTTAAATGTTGATGAAAAGGTTTTAGCCACAATCTTCTATTTGCTTTATGTTACATTCGTTTAAAAGTGTTAGTATGCTTGAAGATGTAATAATCTTCAAAAAATTCCCATACTTCATGGAAATTTTGAAAATTAGCCATGACTAAAAAAAGTTGCTTGATTAATCTCATATAAAACTTGCATTGCTTTCCAATTAAGGGTTTCTTATGAACTATTAATATTTGGCTAGGTGATTTGTATTGAACTATTTTTCAGTCATGTGCAATGAAAGTAATGATAGATTTTTACTACTGGAATTTGTGGTAGATAGTAATTAAACTATAAAAACATTATTTCCTTACTTAAAGGATTTGTTTGCATCAAAGGGATATGTCCATCATCGTGTATTCCATTGACTATGTCTATTAATGTTGATATAATGTGGCATTTAGTTTAAGAGTTCAAGCACTTCTCCTAAAATTTTATTCTAAATAGGAAAATTGAACTTGAAGATCTCAACAAATTGTTAAAGATAATGAATGACCATGAAATTATCAAGTGCAAAATATTGATAATTGGCTATCATCTGAAGTTAATAGGTATGGCTGCAAGTCTAATTATTGAATAGGACCTAATATATGTATAATTTATTCTTAAAGAGGAGGCACTTAATATGAAAACAAAAAATAATAAAAGAAATTAGAGGATATTTTTACTTAGTTGGGAAATTATATATATATATATATATATATGTATGTATGTATGTACATTTGTATGTATGTTATAAGTCCAACTTTAATCCTTCTAGATTATTAACTTTTCTCATCACTAAGTTCTTTCCATCTTTCTAAAAGAAAATTGTTAAAAATCAAACCCTTGTTTGAGTATGTAACTTCTAATGTCAAAAATGAAGAACCTTAATTTTTGGCTTTTTTATACTTTTTTTAATATAAGAAATAATCAAATTGTGTAGTGGGAATTATCAAAGAGTGGTGACATTTGCAAGACAAATTATTTCACTGTGTTTCTATTACATAAGGTTGCTATTTAACTATGAATGGTTTAGATGATGGGCATATGCTTCCAAAGTGGACATAAACTTTTTTCTTAATATAAATTCCACTATTTTTATATAGATTTAATTCATAATCATTCAATTATTGGATATTAAAAGTCATTTTTATTTTTCAAGTAAAACATCGTAATAATACACTTAATTTCTCTACACAAGGATATTACAGGATAAACTTCTAGTTTATCTCTCCTAGAACATCACTTTTATGTTTATTCAATAACATTTTAGTTAAATTATAAATAAATTTTAGGCACAATTTATCTATAATTTGATTAATAAGTTTTAATTATGATAGAAATCATGTGACTTTATATGTATAACTAACATTTTATGCTGGGTTGATCTCATAAATTTATAAATAGAATATATATAATCAAATATGACTTATGAAGCTGAATTGTAATTTATAAATAAATACAAAATTTGTAACAACTTGTAGATTGTGAATGTTTGGTGCTATTACAAGTGGCTTAATCACATAATACAATGGTTAGAAGTGGGGTTGTTTCATTTTGTTTTTTATTGATTTCAAGCCATAAAAATTTCCTAGTTACTCTTCTATTTACTTATTAAAATTGTTAAAAGTCAATGAGCAGGCAATAAGAATATCAATTAGATTCTGCACAGTAGGATGGGCAGCCATTTCTTTCTCTGGAGTATGTTCAATTTCTAATGTGTGATTCTTTCATAATTGTTTTCACTAAAATTGCCTTTGACTCTTGATTGTGGATTTTGATTCATAGTTACTTTTCACTTAATGTGGGGAGGTTTTTAACTAGATATGGCATTAGAGATTTAACAAATTTCATGTTATGAAAACATACTACCTTTCATGTGATTTTTAAACTTGCTCTCGCTTTCTTTTTGAAGGCTTCTTGACTTTGTTGATAAGGTATTGTTCTAAATTAAGCATAATGTAATGAACTACTATGCTAAAGCTTAAAAGGATTTAACGATTGTTAGTGTAGATGACTTGATTCTTTATATCTAGTAAATGAGGGGATATGAGAATTTGGTAGGTATTAGCTAAATTAATTGATATCTTTTGGTTATGTTGTTTATTCTTTGTGGTGCATATTTTTAGATGTTTTTTAAGTATATGTGCATTAAAAACATGTATTGCAAACTAAATCTTTTTTTTCTTTACGATAAAAAGTGATTTGTTTGTTAGACTTTAGTTTCATAAATTTAAGATAGAAATTAAGTAATTTCTATTTTGCTGTCACATTTGAAAGTAGTTTCTCTTTTGTCTGAGAAAGAACATTATTGTCACATGTGAAAATAATTACTTTTTTATCGAGTTATGAAAAAATGGCTTTGATAGTAATTTAAACTTAAGCTTTTAGATAGATTAGCTATTTTTGCTTGATGCATTTCTATCTAACTTGTTTTTAGCAAATGCAATAATTCAAGCATGTTGGCTAATTCCTTAGTAGCAATTCTAGCATATGGAGATACTTATATAGTAGAGCTAGTAATGGTCATGGCTCCAGATGATTATTAGTTTATAGAGATATCTTTTGTGAATATATTTTGCACTTTTAAGAATTGCTTACTTGATGCCGAACTTGTTCGTCTTTTTTATTACTCAAGCATAATAAATTTGTTAATATTATATTTTCATATTAATTTGGTAATATATTAGGTAATTTCTTTTATTATTTTTGTAGATATTTTATATTTAGGGATGAATATGTGTGTGTGTGTGTATTTGATAAAATAAAGATGGAATCAGAAATTATACAAAGGTTGAGTAGCATTATTTGTTAGCAAAGAAATAGCAAAAGAATGACATTAACGAGGGAAAATCAATTGCTAAAGTAATCATTGTACTAAATTTGGCTAGAAATTTGAGAGAGACATCAAATTGCAAAGGAAAATCCCTTGCAAATATAAGAAAGATAGTGATATATTTGCTATAGCCTAAATTTTGCAATGAAAGATCCCTTGCAAATACTTGAATACCACTACCATGTTTGGAGAGATGTCAGTAAAAGGTAGTAAGGGAAAGGTTTCCCTTGCTAATTATCAAGATATATCTTGTTAAAAATTTGCAAGGGATAATTTTTTTAGTAAAATATCTACAAAGATTGAAATAGGAATGGCTTTATTTTTCTCACTAAATTTTTTTAGCAAGGGATGTTTTAAGTTTAGTGAGGGATGTTTTCCTTGTTATTGATTGATTTTCTTATACATAGCTAGGATTTCTGATATAGCATGAGGTATTTAAAGGTAATTGAGTGATCAATAATGGATTCACCATCCTAGATCATTTAAAGGAGTTTATCTCACAACTCTAATCAACTAGCTTTATTCATGATTCTTTGAATAATGAAATGCAAGTGAATTGGATCCACATAGGCATTTTAAGAATAAAGACAAATGTCATTAAAACAACATATTCAAGACTTAATTAGATATACTTAATTAATCATTGAGTGGAAACAAGTTTATACTTAAACCTAGATGAGGTAAAGAATGGTGAAATGAGTTAATTGCATGATAACTGAATATGGAAGGGTTAGTCAATCCGTTTGACTTTTTGATACTTTAGAAGTCATTATGCTTCAGATCAATTGTATAATAGTGAATTTACTAATGGGAAATAATGATTTAATGAGACTAAATCACAAATCCCTATTTTAATTAGAACTCTAATTCACTACTATAATGTCACCATGCTTTGGAAGCCTATATGGTCATACATTTAGAGGAGCAAATTAAAGAGGTAAAAATACATAAAAATAATAGAGAAAGCTTATTGGGCTTAGAGCCTAACAAAAAAGCTTAAAATATTATTTAAGTGTTTTAAGTGACTAGGCTTGAATTAGGTATTTTCATTAATTAATTAATTAATAAAAACCATATTTATTTATTTTTTAGGGGGTTTAAGGGCTTCATAATCAGAGCTAATAAAGGTTAAAAGGAAGTATAAATACCCTTTAATGGAGCAAAAATTTTTAATTTAAGCAGAAGCAAAAGTTCAGCCTCCTCTCTTTTTTCTCTTCTTCTTGAATTTTATTTCTTACTAGCACTTAGAAACAAAATTCACCTATGCACCTCTTTTTAAGTTCTTAATGTTTTTCTTATTAGTGTGGGTACCTTCGAGTTGGACAAGCTCACAATAAGGAAATTGTTAGGAGTTGCCACTCGATGCAGATCGATAATCAATGAACTAGCATAAGTGCTTTAACCTAAGATAAAGACTAAGCCATTGGTCATCAAAGAAATAGATTCATGGTTGACACTTAATAATCATTACATCTAGTAATTTGTGTGTGTTGTCTATATGAACTAGTGAAACCATGATTTCTAATGCAAAATACAATTTTCTAAGATCTAAAATTCATATCAAGCACATAAACTATATAAATGCAATAAAATAAAATATTAAATTCATAAATAAAAAGGATATCGAATTTTAATCAATATAACTACTTTAATATGCAATATAATTCTCTTATAATCATACCATTATCTATATATGAGTTAAAAAACATGTTTGTAATTTGAAAATATGATTTAAACTACTTTTACCATGCTAAACTATATAAGCGAAGATTAAAAAAGAATTCATTATAAATATACAATATATAATGATATATTTAATAAAAAAATTAATTTTTATGCATATAAACCTATATACATGATCAAAACATATAAAACAAGTTATAGCCCTTAGGATTTACCCGTAATAAAACTTCAAGCTCGTGAACAATTTGCCACAGAAGAATATTGAATTTGCAGAATGATCACGAACATAATAATCTCTCTCTAAGATTTCACAATGTTCTAAATAAATCAAAATATGGTTTATTTCCTAAGAACTCAATTAAAGCTCTCAAGAAATTCAAAAAAACACTTAGTTTAAGCAATCTCTTAAATTGTATATAGAATACTTAACTGTGTGTCTCTTGATGGGAAAGAAGTGAAGGGTATTTTTAGGTCTTGATTTTAAGAAGTTTCAATCTTTTTTTCCATTTACTTTTGATGTTTAGGTTAATTAGAACAAGCTTGGTTTGATTTTATCCAAGTTCTATGCTTTTAGAGATTAAGTGTTTAAATTAGAACACGATTTTTTCATGTTTATTGGGTTCTAAAAAGTATAGTCATGTAACTATTCATTGTAGTCGAGTGATAAAAGGTATAGTCATGCGATGGTTCTCTCATGAAATGGAAATTTTTGGTTTTTCTATGGCTTTAAAATGGGGTTCTTCATTTTATCTCCATTAGAGAGTATTCCTAAGTCTTATAGATAGTCTTTCACCCATTTTTTCATTTTAGAGGACAAAATTACCATTTTATCCTAGGTAGAATTTCCACTTTTTTGGTATTCTTTCGTGCCAATCATTCATTTGTTTGAATCATGATTTTGAAGCCAGTGCTCATAATTGCCCCTTATTTAATAAAATATGCAAAACATGCATATGTGATACAAATTTTTTTAAAGGCTTCGATTGAATGTATACATGAGATAAAAAGATACTTACCTATGCTCACTTTGTCCTACACCTTAGAACTTGTGTTTATTTAACATTTTATCCTACATCTCTAAACTTATTTTGTCTTAATGCTTTATCTTAGACCTCAAAACTTGTTTTGTCTTGAATTTTATCCTACATCTTAGAGCTTGTATTGTCTTTACATTTTGTCCTATGTCTAGAAGCTTGAATTGTGATTGTGTCTGTGTTGGGTTGAGCATCTTCAGCTTTCATCGGAAGATCATGTCAATTTCTTTGATTTTAAGGAAAACTCAGAGTTGTGATTATGCTATTAGTCATTTTTGATAGTTAAAGCATTCTTAATTTAGATTAAGGCTTGAAGCATGTGCTAGATGATCTTTGAGTGATGATTCTAGTATTTCAATTTCGAATCACTTTTGGATGCTTTTATACTCTTCCTTGTGCCTTGAGGGTATTTAATCTTTTTCATGTTCTTGAAATAATTCTTCCAATAGAAGTCAAATCTTGCAAAACTATTTGTACAGTATTTCTACTTTATTTTAAACTCGTATGTCTATTTTGGTAATTTTGAGTTTTAAACTATATAAGGAAAAAAACTTCAATTCCTTTTCATCTTCCACCTTTCTTACTTTTTTAGCAAACTAAAGTTCTCTTTCTTCTTCTAATTTTCTCAAATGGCATGAACTCCAAATCATCTCGGTTTTGTGTTCTAAGACCTTTTAGTCCAAGCAAATACTTCTAGGAGAGCTTACATTTTTGATAATGGCATTGACATATTATGGGATTTACCATCGCACTTGTCTTCACTGGCTATGAAACATGTAAGTGGTCTTTATTCGAATCTAGCTTCTATTTTGGTTATTTTTAAGAACAATCTTGAGACCTTTAGCTAAAATCACAAGAATTAATCACATAACCAAAAAATCAAATCAATTAGATTCATTTTAGGCCTTAAATTTTGAAATTGAATTAAAAAAATATGGAAATCTCACTTGTAATCATAATGCTTAGGAATATGGTCATGTAGCTTTTTGCAATAGTCTCACGATGGTTGTTATAATCATGTGATTGTACACAATTATTATGCAATGGTTGTATAGTCATATTATTGTTCACCATGATTATTGAGGTTATTTTGCTATTCTAAATTTGACCTAATTTCTTTTCTCCTCATCCTTGTAGGGTTTGGTTGACTATAAAAAGGTTAGCAACCTTTCAAGCATTATATATTTCTTTGAGATTCTCTCTTAATTAGTGAAGGACATAATTAACTCTACTATATTTTCTTCTCTTTTCTCAATTCTACCTCAGAATATTAGAAAGGGAACATCATTTGATACTGCACACACCTTCTATTTGTCCTATAGTGAGGATAACATTAGCCCTATAGATTTTGCTATGATCACAGGTATTCCTTGTAGTGGTTAAAGAATCAATTTTGATGATTATTTATTCTACCTTACAATTTAGTGGGAATTCATCATTACTTTGCTTGGATTACAATTGAAAATAAAGGGCATTAGTGACATATACTATTCATCCATCATCGAGCATTAGTCTAAAGCTGCTCTTGAGGATCCTTTTATAGAGGTAGAGGTTAATCAAGTTGCTAGAGGATTTATTTTAGTGCTTCTCGAGTGTACCTTGTTTGCTAATACCGAGAGTACTATCGAGAGTCCTTTCCTTTTGGCTATTAGAGACTTAGATGCCATCTTCAATTGGGATTGGGGATCGTCGACTTTAGGAATGCTATATGGGTCTTGACAAGGGCTATTGGAGTATGGTAAAGACACAATAGGGATTTATTATGGTTTTTGAGGTATGAATTTTTCATTCTCTATCTTTTTTTTTATCTTGTTCTTCCCTATTTTTTCTTATTCTTCCCCATTTTATTTCTTTTTAAAAGGTTTAGGCCTATGAGACAAGCATCAGTCAATCATTATTCCAAATAACAAGTTCCTTAGACTCTTGAGATGGAATTCCTCCTTAATTAGGAGGGAATATGAAGTGCATTCTTATAGGACCTTTCTTAATGATTTGAAAGATAATGTGGTAACTTCTTTTTTATCTTATCATTGTTTATACTTTATCTTAATTCTTATTTCATCCTAACTCTTATTTTTATGAACACAAGTGTCCTGACACTGGTGGGGCTTGGATACATCTAAATAGAGTTCTACCATTAGATTTTCTCTTCCTCGTATTGAGTAGAGATACCTCTTGAAGGGTTCATCCTTTAAGTGTTGTCATTTTGGTAAGAGGGTGTTAGAGTGGCATAGGGGTTATTGGTCCAAACTTGTAACACCCCTTACCTGATCCCAAAATTAGACCCGAATAAGAGATATCACGATGTCAACTCATTATCTTCTTAAAACCCGTTCTTATGTATGTGTATTAACTTTCATTAACACATACATAGGTTTATTTTAGCCAACTAATTATGAGTCATGTTTTAGCAAAAATCTGGCAGTATAACGATTGTCCGAGTGAAAAACTAAAAATTTAAAACCTATAAAGAACACTTTTATAATCCCTTTCATTCTTATCTCATCATCTTAGACCCTTTTAGTCCCCCAACATTCTCATATCACCAGCATCACACAACTATCACAATTGCATAGTATAACATGTAACATTTAAATCGAACATCATAATCACATCCATATTATAATTGGTATTAATATTTATAAGCCATTTTGTAATAAGTTTACATAACTCGAAACAGACCCACCTATATACACGAGTGCCTCTATATAATATTAATTGCAAAAGAAACAAAAATTATACCTAAAAATAGAACTAGTTGCTACACTACTTGTCGAGGCTAGACTACAAATCTATTATCAACTACCTATGTATAAGGAAACTGATATGCTAAGTATACACTTAATTGTGAATTTAATGAAACATGCATTGTATGAAATTCACATGCAACATACATCACATAAGTGTATCATATACATGTAATTGTCTAACCATCAATTTATATTATATTTTAAACATACCTTATTGCCCTATTAAGTCTAAGTTACCATGTTACAATTCATACTTAAGTTAATTGCCTACATTTTAAATCTAACATATCCCATTTTACTGTTCTCTAGTTGCATATCAAAGTATTGTGTTTATTTCACCTTTGTGGCCCATACTAAAAAAAAAACTCTTTTGGCATTGGATAATGGGATCCATACCTGTGTAGTGGTCCATATTATCGACTTTGGTAGCTGTACATACCACATCTATCCAATAGCAGGGATCAATTCATAGGAACCTCTTAAATACCGGAATGGCAAGGATCAATCCTACTGGACCTCCTAACAACGGGATAACAGGGATCAACCCTAGTGAACCTCTTAACATCCCAAATGCCAGTGGATAGTAGGGATTAACCCTAATGGACCTCTCAATATCCAAGATAATGTGGGTAGTAGGGATCAGCCTGTATGGACCTCTCAATACTTAAAGTGTGTAGGGCTCACATCTATAACCTCAATGAATGCACCCGCCATACAATATGATCAAGTAATGATCCATAGAGACCAAAGCCTCTAGCAACTACTAAATCCCTAGTTAACCGGTCAACCTATCTAGTAGGTGATCTAGCTAATATGGGCCAGTCTCGATCTTCAATTAGGTTTATTATCTAGTCTTGACCATATCATTCCTTTTTCAATTCATTTTACAACACACAAAGTCGTATGCATATATTTCCTTTAAGTAATCCTTTAAGTCATTCAAATTATGATTAATCACTATTCATTTCACTATAGAACTTATTTAGGCATTATTGTTTACATCAAGTAATAGGCTAAAAATGTGTTAGCATAACTATACATCTCATAGGTTGAACATTTATGGCATTACTTTTTTACCTTATCATGCATTGAAATCACCTTTTTGGTATTCATTTTTCCTTTATTTCCTTCATTATTCCCACTCACATTTAGGACCATTTAAGATTTAGTCTTACTTTAAGACTCACACCTTCAACTCATTCAACCTTAATGCACATCATGTCACACTTATGTTTAAATGCACATACATGCTAATTAACCTCAATTAGGCATACTACTCATATTTACCACTAGTTAACTCTTTCATTGTCACATTCATGCCATGGCTCACACATACATAAATACATATGCATACCAAGCCATACCATTCGGCCATACCACTATCACACACATGCACATTATTTTTCCTCCATTTTTTACACAATCATGCTTATTTTTGTCACCTCATCTCATACACATATTCACCACACATATGCATATGCACACCTAAACTAGCATTTCCATACACACACATACATACTAAAAATGCACATACACACAACACACAATGCATTTCTCATTAAATTCACTTACAATGGACTCAAATACACTCTAATTACACCTCTCAATCCTTATCTCTTCTTTCCTCCATCAAGTCTATCTCCTTTGCTACAAACATAATAGGTTTTATAGTTAGAAAAATCATACAAAAATCTATACACATCTAAATTGAAATCTATTTATGTAGGTATTATCTATGCCCTAAATACTATCTAAGAAAAATAAGAAACCTTGGAAAAACCCACTTACTCCTAATATGATCACTATTCACCAAATGACTCAATCTCCTCAAACAAGCAATTCTTTGGCTTTTTGTCAGTATCTTCAAGCTTAGGAAACTGTAGAGGCTAACTTTAATAAGTTAACTTGTGGAATTTAGCTTGAAATAAGGATGAAATAAAAAAAGAAAAGGGAAAGCTTGGAAATGGCGTTGGCTCAAGGTGGGAAGGAGAGGAAGAAGAAAGTTTTCTCACATGTGGGAAATCCCACATGTGTCACTATTTATATTATGCTCACGAACGGCCACAATTAAGCCACATGGTGATTCGATGGTCCATAATAATTGTATTTATGTTTTAAGCTTCAAAAATACAAATTAAATGATCAAGGCCTCTAAAATTATTTCTTTCAAGGATAAAAATTCTCAAAATCTCAATTAGACGACCCCTAAAATAGCAAACAAGCTCAAAAAATTTTAATTTCACCACCATTAAACTCATTGGAATTTTTGACTTTAGGTCATGCTAATTTTGGGTTAGTCTGGGCACATCCTGACCATTTCCTGACTCAATGCAAACTTAAGTCACTATTCACTATTCTTGACATTAAAATTTTTACTGGCTCAGTGAAAAGTGCTAATTATTTCATTTTTATAATTATTTTATCCATTTTAATTTATGACTAGTACTCCCCCTTAGCCACCTTAGTGTGGTTCGATCACTCAAAAAATACTATGCATGCCTCGAGAGGTACTATTTATGAAACTGAAATTCTCAGACATTATAAGACCTATCCCTAAGGATCCCATAGAAACCTATATAAGCATTTTTGTCCTTTTTACTAAGTTGGTTAGTCCGAGGAGGACTAGTGTTCTAGCTGAGACTCTAGTTGATAAGAGAGTAGTTATATTGCCTTTGTCAAGAATTCTCTTATGAGGAAAGTTTGTGTATCTTCCATAATTTCTATTCTAGTGAGTAAGTCTAACATTTAACCTTTTTACTTTTCTTTCTATCTTTCTCTTTATAACTATCAGCTCTTTTTGAGTTTTAGCTTACTACTCTATCTATTCAAGAGGAAAGTTCATTTTCACATTTTCTTATCGATCCATCTTCTTTTTAAAGGGTCGGGTGACTGGTTCATGAGACATAATCCTTACTTTAATTTCTATGATCATGAGGGGACCTTGTGTAGAGGTACTGTAGAAGTTCCCCATTTGAGTACCCCATTCACTAGTGCTATAACCAGCTAGGCATATTTCTTATACATTTCTAACTTTTTCCTAACTATCTTGCACTTGACCTTTCTATTTTCTTCACCTATAGTGCCTGAGGTAGTTTTTGGATTATGCAGATGGTCTTATTGCTGGTATAAGGAGTAAGGTTATAGTGTGACCTATAAAGACATCATATGCAATTTCTATTCTATATGTATACATGTTATGCTAAGAAGACTCAATATAATTGTCTATATGCTTTTAACCTTTTTATTTTTAAGACACTATTCAAGAATAAAGGTAAATGATTGGTTACCTCAAGACATGGCTAGCTCGTAAAAGACAATCATATAATGACTAAGAGGCTGAGGTAGAGGCATATGCTCATAGATTGAGAGAGTTCATTGTTAACCTTGAAGAGTTAGCTAGATCTGTTCGAGCTTTTGATTTTGAGGAGAATGTTTCTTCTTTTAGTCATTTTGCTAGCACATAGGATTTTTCTTATTTTACTCATCTTTTCTATTTAGTGAACAATATTGTATCAACTTTAGTTTATATATATATATATATATAAAATCTTTTGATCATTCTTCACATCATTTTAAACCATTATTGATCTTTATGTTATAAACTTTGCTTAATCTCAAACGAGTGCTTTTCTTTATTCAAAATTTCATTACCAATGTGTATATGCCATGCTATGGTCAAACAATGGTTCTTTAGAGTCATGAAATGGTTTTGAGTAACAAAGAATAGTCGCACAACTATAATCTGCAACTCCAACTCTAATTTGGATTTTATGGATTCCTATCCCTAATTTGATTTTGATTATCTTTTTATTTCTTAGAGTACTATATAAACCTTTATCTATCTTTTTGTAATGTATCTCAACTTAATTTAATCATTCTCAAGAGCAATCTTAACTATGTCTTCTTAATTTCTTAATCTTTTGCTTCCATTCATCACTAACCTTTTTAATGATGATTGGAACAAGATTTGGCCTATGGGTGTGGCTATTCTAAGATTTTTAGCCTCTATCAAATTGAATATGCCATTTTTAAAAGTTTTTACTCATTTTTGAAATATGTCTAATCATGTTTTTCGCTTAGGTTCTCAAGAAATTTTCCCTTTGATTGAGGAATTCCAAGCTATTTTAAGATTTTTGTACCAATAAACCATTCTTTAATCATGCCTGACCCGCATATACCATATCCTTCTTAGCTTACTCTTGCTTTTGGTTTAGACCCACCTCAATATGCTTTTGTTTTAACCTATAACTACCAACTCGACTTAGAAGAGTTACTATTTTTGAATGATCATCTTAATGTAAGAAGAATTAACATTATCACCTATTACCTCATTTGCCAATTCTTATTTACTAATCCTTCTAGAAAATGTGAGTTTTTAATAATTGGTTTCACCATCTTCATAAAGGATATAATTTGATTCCTTTAGTCTTGGCTAAAACTCTGCTAAGTCTTGATAAGGTATGTCATAATCATAGCTCTTACTTCACTGGTAGATTATGATTGCTTCATTTATAGCTTTAAGAAAAACTAATGATATTTCTTCCCGAGGAGAACTTAAGGGGATATCAAAATAGGCTTTATCCTCATAGATAGATTCATGTTAATAGGAATCATACCAAGGCTTGGATTCAATTCTTAGAGGGATTAACTGATAATGCTATTACTTTATCTATCCTTAGTGAATGTTATCATATGTTACTCTTCCCTTTCTTAAAGGAGTTGTGGTCTTACTTACTTTTGAGAAGGTTAGTTGGTACACATATTCTCACTTAAGATGCCAATTCAGGCATCATTAACACATTCCTATCCCAAGTGAGTTATCTACCATAAAAGGTGGTTATTGGATAATAGAGCTCAGATGTGACATAGTAAGAATGTGCCCCACATGGCCTATCTAAGACACTATTGATATTTAAAAGGAGGATAAAGCCACCATTCTAACTTCTTCTACTACTTACAAGCCATGGGTTGATCATCAAAACAAAAGATTGGGCTTTTGTGATTGCTCTTCTAAGAATTGCTCGAGTCTTAAGCACCATTTTTAGATTAGATTTTTCCTTTTTTTAGCTCTTACCATAATGTAGTTGAATAATTTTAGGAATAAAATTAGGATAGAATTTTCTTTTCCTTTAGATGTATTTTGCTTCATAAAATAATCAATGACTTTTATTTCAAATTTTCCACTAATCACATCTTTGTTCATCCATTATCGTTTACAAGAAAGAAGTCCTTTTTACATACTCATTTAACTACTTAGCCTTAACAACACTAAATACTATAATAATTCTTAAACAATCACATGCAAT
Organism: Hura crepitans; assembly: GCA_948208565.1. Classification (NCBI taxonomy): domain Eukaryota; kingdom Viridiplantae; phylum Streptophyta; class Magnoliopsida; order Malpighiales; family Euphorbiaceae; genus Hura; species Hura crepitans. The sequence continues at coordinate 15,542 of CANXYI011096027.1, forward strand.
AATAACTTACCCTTACATAAGAGAATCTAGTGAGGCTTTTTTACTACTGTATATGTTAAGTAAAAATATTTCTTTACACGACTAACATTTACTGGTTCTTGAAATTCATTTCCATCCATGTCTATTAACCTTGCTACTCCATTTTTCAAGAGATGTTTAAATATAAATAGACCTTCCCAATTTGGTTTGAACTTGCCCCCTAAATCTTGTAGATTTGGTCTTATCTATTTTAGAACCAAATCTCCCTTTTTAATCTTGTGAGGTTTAACTCGCTTATTAAAGACTCTTTCTATTCTCTTTTGACATAACTAGTTATGGTATAAGGTTTTTAATCTCTTTTTGTCTAGTAAAGCTAATTTCTCATATCTACTTCTTACTTATTTAGCTTCAAGTATATCGGCTTTAAGGAGAACCCATAAAGACTTTATTCTTAATTCAATGGGTAATACTACTTTTATCCTCCTAATGGTTGTCCTGTAACCCTAAAGAGCAAAGAGTAATTTTTCTACCCAATTTTTATAACTTTTTATCATCTTGGTTAGAATCTTCTTTATGGTTTTATTAGATTCTTCAATAGTTCCATTACCTTGAGGGCTATAGCATCTTATCTAGGATTTCCATAAGGATTTGATTGTATCCTAAGAAGCCATCTACTAATGAATACATGGCAAGCAAATATTGTCTATGAGTATGTCAATATACAAGAGTGGGAAATCATCTTTAGGACTTGCCTTATTTAAATCTCTATAATCTATACACATTCTTACTCAATCATCCTTTTTAGGTACTAGTACTATATTAACCACCCAAATGGGGAATTCCACTACATATAAAAATTTAACCTATATTTACCTTTTTACTTTATCCTTAATTTTACTAGCCCATTCAAGTCTTATGCTTCAAAGCTTTTATTTCTGCGGGTTTAACATTAAGGTAAGTTAGGATATAATGTTAGGATATATCTCAATCTATTCTGGGGGTGTCGTCATAAGACTAGGCAAACATTTTTCATGTTTCTTTAATAACTCTTCTATGGATTTTCTCTCTTTATCAATTAAGTCATGCATTAGTAATATGATGTTGTGGTTTTGTTCATTCCCTAAATTAAATTATTTTCTATAGATAGAGTAATATTAAATATGCTTATTAGAGAATTATTACTATATGTAATGCCATTAGGTAAAATATCAAACAAGTAAGTAAAATTGGAGGAAACTTTATTGAATGAATCATCATCAAAACAATCTAATGCTAAAAGGAAATCATCCAAAGTGCTATCCACTACATTATCTAATTTATTATCTGTAGAGTCTTGAGCAAAATCCCATATGACAGTGATCACTTCTAGAGTTATAATTTCTTTAACATTCGAATCTTTCATGTTTAAGCACTCTATTTTCAAAATTTCCACTTCATTGCCCCTTAGCTTCACCTTTTCTCCCTTTTGGTTAATTATCAAATCTATAAATATTTCAAAACTAGGTTTGAGTATGCCATTGATTTGTGTAGGTTAGGGTGAACTAGTGTAAAAATTATTATTTTTAATGAAGAAGTAACTCAACTTGCTTCCTTATTTTGGCAGCTTATTCATTTCTTGATATCTTTATCCCCTTTTATGCATTTGCCCTTTAGAATCTTGGAATTTAGGAATTTCTTTACCATTTTTACCTAAACCCGTTCCTAGAAAGTAACCACATTTCTTCATGATACTTGACATATGAGGGTTTATCTTATCTTCATATATCATAGCCATATGGGATTCTAGCAATGGTAGTTGTTTTAAATTTAAACTTGCAATGGTATCTCTAGGGATGAAAGTTTTTATTTCTATTATCTCGTTATTCATAAGGATTGAAATTTGGCAAAGCATAAATATAACTCCATTAAGTTTATAGAATCATGGGTGACCTAGAAGTATAGCAAAAGTCACAGGTATGTCCAAAATAGTGAAAGTGACCTCACTTTCTATTAGCCCCACTTTTACTATGGTGGTAAGGGTTCCTTTCATATTATGTTTTATGTTATTATAGACTTGAATTACCATATCAGATACTTCCAATTCTTTCTTCTTTAAATCAAGAGTTCCTATAAGTTTTAGTGGTATCACATTTATGGCAGATCCATTATCTACCATGGCACATGTTGTACGCTTCCCTCTAACTTTGGCTTTAATATATAAAGGCTTGCTATGGTCATTTCTTTCTATCAAAAGGTTTTTATTAGAAAATGAAATAAGACCTATGATGTTAATTAACTACCTCTTTAGGTGTGGTAGTAGTCTTAGTACTCATAGAGTTTAAAGCCTTTATTAGAGCTTCTTATGTTCTCTTGTGCCATTAAGAGATTCTATACACTAGCATGTGCTGGAATGTTTTTAAGCTATTTCAAGACTGGATCTTTCTCTTCTTCTTTTGGCATAAGTCTTTCTTTCCTTACTTCCTTATCATTCTCTTTTTCATTATGAAGCTTCTTACTTCTAGTGACACCATTTACTTCAATGGGTTCACTATCACTTATTTCTTCCCAAAAATTAGTCATATCATTTTCTTCATCACTATCCTAAATGTTAAGCTATAATGTAGCTACTTAGTTTGCCCTTACTTCAACAAATGGGTCTAATATGAATTTTTTGGTCAAACCTAAGCTAATTACTAGAACACTTTGAGAAGATAAGGCCTTACTATGGTTTGGTAAGGGATTGTTCTCTATACTAAGAGAATTTTTACTTAGATCATCTCAAGTTCCATTATCTATTAAGGTCTAAACCATATGGCACAAATAGATTATCAATGTTATACTCTTGCCTTAATGATAGTTGCAATAAACATTTAGGTCCCATTTAAAAGGTAAGGGATTTGGTAGAGGTCTAAGATCAAGTGGTATGACTAGACCTTTCTTTTTTAGCATTTCTATATCCTTTAACAATGGTTCCTTAGGTGTGAGAATTTATAACTTCTCACGGTACATATATCAATTGATTTTTCATCGGAAAGGAAAAATTAGAGGAATCAGACCCTAAATTTCCTTTCCAATTTTGTTTCTTCCTACTTTCCACATCTTTAACCCTTAGAGTGACATTATAAACTTCTGAAAAGGTTTTCAAAGGGTGATATTGTAACTTATTAGAGACTTATAAGAGGGCATTCTTTACTATGATCCTTACTTGATCTTTTTCTAAAGTTAAAACTTTAATTTGAGCTACCTTATTCCTCCATCTTAACAAGAAGTTTGAAAAAGTCTCATTAGATTTTTGCTTTGTAAGCTTAAGGTCATGAAGTGAAATTTCAATGTTGGTAGTGAAGGAATAGTGCTTGGTAAATGCTTTAACAAACTTAGTCTAATTTTGGGTAATGACATCATCTAGCTTATGGAACCATTTTACTAGTGCCCCTTTTAATGATAAAATAAACAAATTAATTATTTGTTTTTCACTTAAGCCTATGGTAACTATTATGGTAGCATATTATCTAATATGCATTTTGGAGTCTACTTTCCCCTTAAATTTTGATAATTTAGGCATCTTAAACTTGCTTGGAAGTCTAAATTCTCCAAATATAACAAAGGATTTCAAATCTTTTGATACGATAATTTATAACCTTGGACTAACTTTCTTAATTCATATATTTCACTTTTAACAGTGGCCTCTTATTTTGTAGCCTTAAGCTCTTTTTCTTTCTTTTAGTTCATGTAGTCCTCTATGTCTTCAAAATTATCATTAGCTTTTTTAGCCCTTGTCCCTTTATCTTTATTGGCTCCACCCTCACTTGTACCTAGGCTTGTTTCAATGGCATTTAATCAGGCATTCATCCTTTTGTCTAATGATTTGGTATGTGCCCTAAGTAATGAGCTAGAAATTGCTTTAATTCTTTGTTAACTAACATGATGATTAGTGAATTCCTTCCTATTTGTCCACTTCTATTCCTAGTCTAAATAGGTTGAGATCCTATGGTAACTATATTGCATTTTAGGAAAAAAAAAGTTTTATCCTAAGTTAGTCTATATGTATGCATGAAGAATCACATCATAACAAATAGTGTCCTTCCAACCTTATCACTCCTAGACAAGGGTAAATTCGATCTCTACCCTAGTTGGGTTTAAATTCATATATCAACTGGGACATATGAATTCTTCTCATGGCATGCTACCTATTGAATTCAATTCCTTGCTAGTTGAGTTTATTAGAAGTAGGTCATAACTTTCTCTCCATGGGAAAAAGAGAGGTAATTGATTTCCCTTAGAATTCTAAGGCGGTTATGAAAGACTTTAAATTAACTTAACTAATAAAAAAATTCAAATTTATCACAACAAAAGGGTACCTAGGGGAGGATTTAGGGTTTTATCTTATAAAGGGCTTGAGGTTTAAACACAGACTGGGATGGAATGTAACCCTTATACATTAACTTTTCAGGGCTTAAGTGTTTCTCAAAGTCCAAAAAGGGTAGACGCTTGCAATTTCAAAGTTTAATATAGGTACCAACACAATTACTAACGAATGAGTTTTTAGTGCCAACCATATTTTGAGAAGTGTGATATTACTTCTCTCTGGTGGAGTTGCCATTATGAGCTGAACAAGCTCACGATAAGGGACATTATCAAGAGTTGCCACTCGACACCGATAGAGAATCAATGAACTTGGTGTAAGTTTTTTAACTTAAGATAGTGACCAAGCAATTTATCATCAACGAGCTGGATTTATGAGTAACACTAAATAATCATTAAATCTAGTAATCAGTGTGCGTTCTTCGTATTAACTAGTGAAACCATGCTTTCAAATGCAAAATGCAATTTCTTAATATCTAAATTTTTCATATCAAGTATGTAAATGATATAATTGCAATAAAATAAAATAAAAAATTCGTAATAAAACATTATATGGAATTTTAATCAATGTAACTACTTTAATATGCAATATAATTCTCCTAAAATCATACCATTATCTATATGTGAGTTGGAAAACATCTTTGTAATTCAAAAATATAATTTAAACTACTTTTACCATGATAAACTATATAAGCAAAGATTAAAGATGAATTCATTATAAATATGCAAGATATATTGATATATTTAATAAAAAAACTAATTTTTATACATCTAAACCTATATATATTATCAAAGCATGTTATTGATGATGAACAAAACAAGTTATGGCCTTTAGAACTTACTTGCACAAATGATTTAACATGGAAGAATATCAAATTTGTAGAATGATTCTCCCCACAGACAAAATAATCTCTCTCTAAAATTTCATAATATTTTGAATAAATTAAAATATTGTTTACTACTTAAGAACTTAATTAAAGCTCTCAAGAAATTCAAGAAAACACTTAATTTGAGCAATCTCTCTGTATACAAAATACTTAATTGTGTTTCTCTTGATGGGAAAGAAGTTAAGGGTATTAATAAGTCTTGATTCTAAGGAGTTTCACTCTTTTTTTCATCTACTTTTGATGTTTAGGTTGATCAAAACAAGCTTGGTTTAATTCTATTTGAGTTTATGCTTCTAGAGATTAGGTGTTTTAATTGGAACATGATTCTATCATGTTTATTAGGTCCTAAAAATTACAGTTGCACAACTATTCACTATAGTTGTGTGATAGAATATACAGTCATGCGATGGTTTTCTCATGAAATGGATATTTTTGGTGTTTCTATGGCTTATAAATAGGGTCTACTCACTCTTATTCTTCATTTTATCTTTATTGAGTGTTATTCCTAATTCTTATAGATAGTCTTTCACCCATTTTAACCCTTTTGCTTCTTAAAGGATAAAATTACCATTTAACCCTAGGTAGAATTTCCATTTTTTTAGTATTCTTCTGCTCCAATCATTCATTTGCCTGAATCATGACTCTGGCTATCATCATTGGGCTTTTTAGGACTCAAAAGCTAGTGTTTACAATACCTAGGAGGTGTTCTATTCTGGATCATTGTGGTTTGCAACAACCTGGTAAGGTAGAAAGCTATAAATAGGAATATACTAAAGAATTTTTGGTAAATTATTGATATTTGATTTTTATAAATTTTTGTTTTTAATATTTCAACATTCCAATCCTTACTGGGGTTCCACAATGCTTTATTTTTGTTACACATGAGTTCATAGAAACCAACAGGGTCATGCATCTTTCTTTCAAGTTAAGGCCAAGTTTGGGTTATTTTTCAAACAAAAATTCAAGTTAGGTCCACAATTAAAGGTCAGAAATTAACAGTTTTAAGTATATATACAAGAAGAGAAAGCAATTGTCCCATATTTAAAAAAAATTACAAGATAAAAAATATTTATAAACACTTATAGTACATTTTTGAAATAAAGTGGTTGTGGAATTTTCTAAAGTGAAACATAAAATTGACTATAAATTAAAATTAATAATTTATAGTTAAAAATGGAAACTAGAGGTACTTATGGCTTGGCTTAAAATTAATTACTCTTGAAATTAATTAATTGTTTGATTAACTTAATTTGAAAATCAATTAATAAAATAATTTTTGACAATTATTTATAGTTTTTTTTGAATGAATAATTGCCATTACAAATGCTTATTTATAAGAGTTTTTGTCTATTTCAAGACGTTTAATTAGTTATAAATAATTATCCTTTATAAGTAGTTAAAGAAATGTTTTATTTTCTCTTCAATAACTATTCTAAAGCTTTTGAAGTCTACTGTTACAGAAATCAAAAAAATTATTGTTTTGGATTTCTAATTGGCTCTATAAAATCCTAGAGAAAATACTACCATTTACAACCTGTAGCACTGATAGTAAGGGTATTAATTCCTTATAAATAG
>CANXYI011096217.1:0-17444 GCA_948208565.1 Hura crepitans
CTTACTTTTGTTGCTCTCAATCAGCAATTAACATTGTTTTTTATTATCCCTTAACAAATTAATTTGCAAATCATTATATGTTAGAGCTTTGAATCCAGGATCAATAGCAGCAATAGTATCAATCATAGGTTGATAGTAAGGTGAATTTACAACATTAAAAAGTACACAACAATCATAAAACCATCTACCTACTGCCATATATGCTTTAATTACTGCTTCTTTGCCAGCAACTACACTTCTAATACTTGGTTGAGACCCTAATGATGTTCTTGGAGTAAAATAATTACCAATAGTGGTTACTCGCTTTACTTTACCTTTTGTATGCACAAAATAAATCCTTTTATTTAGTGAATTTATCTCTTGGACTTCTTGCTCCTCCATAAGCACCTTAATTAAATCTTGATTGTTAATATCCCCTCTTGTAAGCAATTTGAGCTTCCTTTTTTTTTCTCTTCATGTTTTTTGAGAATGTCATGAGGAGCTTTTTTACATGAAGAAATTTGGCCTTTAATCCCAACTAAGTGGATTTCATTCTATTGATGCCACCACCTTTAAAAGAAGATGCACTATAGAGGCAAGTGTAAATAAATCTTCCACTACTTTCTTTTGTTGCTTTAAAATGCTCCTATGCAGGATCAGTTTTTCCTTGAGTTGAAAGTGTAGAGCACATGGATGCGTATTTGAAGATCGAGTATTTAAATCATCCATTCTGCATAAATAAGATAAAGAAATGTATGTATAAGATATTTTTTTCTTTAAAAAAAAAAAAGAAAAGCTTCTTAATATACTTATTTTAAAAAATTAATAAATTGTGTAAGGTATCTAGTTTGAATTTCTACTCTCCTTTCTACCTTATAAAAAAAATCACAAAATCTAAAACATGTCACAAACTTAAATGTTATTGATTCTAATTATTAAACTAATATTACTAAACTCAAATTTATTATGTTATTGGCTACTTTTTTTAATAAAAAATTCCTAGAGATTATCATATTTTTAGAATTAGTTAGAGAAAAATAAAAGACATAAGCTTATATGAAACAAAAACCTTTTAAGCAACACTTAAGAAAAATAAAATTCTATGTGGGACCATATCCAACAAAATTTGGGCATATACTTCAACAGATTCTATATGTATATAATTAACATGGCTATGTTATGGTAAAAAATCCTACAATTTTTAAATTAAAAAAAAAAAAAAGCAAACCTAAGTAATAAATATTGTTAATTTCCTACAATTAAATTAAAAAAAAAGAAATTATTAAATTATTAGAAAGTTTTTTTAATTTGTTTTGATTAAAATAATTAATATTATCCTAAGTAAACTTAACACCTTTAATCAAAATATCTTAACAATTTGTTTTGATTAAAATAATAAATATTCATGCTCTATTAAATTAATTATTTTGATAAAATATCAAAGCATCTAATTCTCGGTAAACACTCATCTTTTTTCAACTCTCCTTAATTAACAATAGTTACCATAATTTTTTTATCTAAATTTAAGAAGTGACAACACAAACACCTAATTATATTAAAAACAAAAACCTAGCACTTGTTAAAGTGGCGACAAGTTGTGTAACTTTTTACTTTTTTTTTTGTCTTTTCTCTTGGTCATCATGCCAACCTAATAATTGAAATATTTAAATTGCACATTTACCAATATTACAACTCATAAACAAATAAACTAAAAAAAGTTATAAGTTTTGAACAAAAAAAAAGTTTACTTGGAAATTAAAGAAGAAACAAATGAGAAACTGTTGTTAAAAAGTTACAGATCAAGAAATTATAGAGTTTAAGTTGATGTAGGTTAATTTTATTTGAGAGAGAGATTATATTTCATATAGATTTGAAAAAGGTCGTGGAGAATTAAAAAAAAAACTATAAGGATAAATAGTAAAACAACACGATTTCTATAATTTTATGGAGTACAAGCACAAAAATAACAAAATCGGTAAAACTTATCAAATCGGTCACGGTCAATCAGTTCATGACCAACCAAATGTATTAGTGGATATAAGCCCATTAATGTACAAACAAATTTTATAGAGTATAACTAATGGGACCAGTGACTGATTCTTAATTTTTCTAATTAAACCGATTGATCCGATCTAATTTTTATAATAGTGGTTTATATATTGAATTTAATGAATTTATTTATAAACTTTTTATTGAAATAGTTATTTTATGATCAATTGTGATGAAATAATGTAATTTATGGTGATTTATAAGGTATAAAAAAAGAAATTTTTTATATGTGGTATTTGGGCCATTCGGATTGTTTGGGTTGCGTCTTGAAAATTGTCAAATTATTTGGGTTAACCTTTTAACAAATTTTAGAAGCGAAATAAGAAGTTTTAAGTGGGATTAAAAATAAAAAAATAAAATTTGAAATTAAAATTAGAAGATTAACTTGCTGCTATAGCAGATCACAAAGCCTTTTGAGGGAAAAAGTTATAAGTTTAGAGAGTTTTTAGATCAAAATAAAGTAAAAAGATATAGTAGGTATAATTTCAATAATTGAGGAATGATCTATGAAGTAATATGTATGCAAATTACTCTACAAAGTGGGGATTTGGTATTTTTTTATAGATAGAATAGTAGGCTCTTCAGCATAGCACAAAGAAAATTGCAATGAAAAAGGCCTCGTCCAACTTCATCAACACAAAACATAACAACAAAAAAGAATAAATGCTTATGCAATGCAAAGTTTGAATGTGATTGATCATTAACTACTAAAAAGGCATTATTATCCACCTAAGTGTTTTGGTAAGAATTTATTAAATAGACATGAAGAACCATTAATGATCTGTCTGATCGGAGAACAATAACAAGTATCTTTCACAAAAACAACAATCCATTTCAGACAACAAATGTCAAAAAAAGACACCAAGAAAAAGAGATTATCACTGGCAAGTGCTGATAAAGGTAAGATCTCTACTTGCAATGTTGTACACAATATAATGTACAAAGTAGCAATAACAAGTTTACTAAAAAAGGAAAAGAAAATTCTAGGTCTTCAACTTGATCAATTCACAATCAACCTTTCACTATTTCACATTTTGCATAGAAATGTTGATCCCAAGCCAAATTTTCTTAAAAATGAATAAAAAATCAGTGAGCTGTAAAAGTGAACTTGTAATTACTCACGTTAACTAGATTTTTTGCACTTACAAGAACACAGTCACCAAAGAGAAATGGCTATTGAAATGATGGCCTTGTCCTAATTAGTACTTACTAAAGAGATTCAAGTTTAATACCATAAAACTACAAAGTAAAACCAATAGAGCATATTCTCCTAAGTAAGAGGAATGCAAAACTCTATATCATTTGAAAAACACACATACAAAACCAATGGCTATAGAGTTCCTTAAAAATTATTAAGCAACTCAATGATTTCTTTCTTAAGACATAAATAACTTAAGCTGGGTATGACAACTATGGAATCTACTTGACGTATATGAAATTTAAACAAGAAAAAATCTAGCCAATCAAACAATTTGTAAAACTTTGAGAATAAAAATTAAAGATCAAAGTTTCAAATTATCATCCGCTTAAGGAAGATTCAATCCTTTAACATTTATATATGCCATGCAAAACATCTTTTTTTGGTAGCTAAATAGACCTAATAAACAATTCTCAAGAGATTTAGTTAATAGCTTTAACAAAAAATTGATTTTAAGCAGATATAACCTATGCGACATGGTTTAGAAAAGCTTTGAATCAAAATGAAAATCTAGGTTAGTACTGTTAATATGCATTATTCTATGCCAACAAAAAATCAAGTCTTTTAACTCTCAAAAGCCAATTCTCTCAGTGATAAGCCTTTGCTTTCACCTGTATTTCATAAAAAGAGAAAAAGACTAAGTATTTAATGCTCTTCCAAAATAAGTGTCAATAGAAGATAAAGTTTACAAGCATTCTCTATTAAAAGTATCATCAACAATTAAATGTGCATATCTCAAAGATATGCACACATGGAAAATAATTGTTAGGTTTACATATTGCTGGATAAGTGACAAATAAATACAAAAAATGGGATAAACTTGGAAATATGCTAGAGGAATTTGATGCTTTCACTAATCAAATAATACAGGTAGCAGAATGGAAAAAAGTATAGGAAAGAAATAAAATGAAAAAAAAACCACCTCAGTTGATAAATAAGTAGGATATTCATGAAGTGAAATTAAACTAGTAGAATGAGTATTCCAAGAAAAAGGAATGGATACAGAAAATAAACTAGAAACAAAATAACATGTAACCCGACTCTAAATTATTGGGAGGCATAGAAGATATAACCTTATGCAAAAATAACAAAATCAAATTATTTTTCATTGAAAAACTTCCTCTGAATATCTCAAACACAATTGGTTGCACAAATAAATAGGAACATATCAAAATTTTCCAGGTGAATAATCAAATAGGTAGATAACCATTAAAACTAATATATGTCAATACTAGCAAGTACAATTTCCATCTATATAGATACAATATACAAAACACCCATAGTCATAACCAATATTCATTAATGTGCATGTAAATAAACTCTAAAAAATCATATTAAAAAAATGTACCTTGAGATACTTGTGCTTCAGGTTCTCATAAAAAAGACCTATCGAGAAAGCTGACTGATGTTGTATAGTTGGCAAATGCACCTATCAAGTAATACAGTGGATATGTGAGTATTCAAGTATCATCCCACAGAGATCAGAGTTTATCTAACTAAATTGTAATTGTCGACACTATTAGAGAAATTCAGGTTTTTATGAGAAATTAAGATTGAAAATTAATTAAACTAAATGAATAAGAAAAATAAATTGAAAATTTATAATTTGAAACTCAAGTATCGAACTTCTAATGGATTAAACTTGTTAAGGTCAACTATCCTCCCTAGATGATTATGGATTTTTTAATTATTTTAACTTATTATTTCATTTAAACAACTCAATTAAAACCTAGTTGCTCTTTTTCAAGAACTAATATTTAGAATAAACCTTAATTCTATTCTAGAAAATTAAAGATTAAGCTGCATAAATTGAGTTAATTAAGAATTACCCTATTGGAATTAATTCTTAATCCTAGATTTTTCATATGATCATTCCAATAACATATGTATATACCTAGCTATTCATCTATCTAAAAAATCAAGAATAAAATCAAATACCAAATTAGTTATTCCAACAACAATTAAGCATCAAAATTAATTATAAATTATTCAAGCATTAAGATTCGGATAAAAGAATAGAACTGAAATAATAATCAATTAAATTAATCAATCATCCATATTTAAGCTAGGGATTCAAATATCCCTTAACAAAAAGAGAAGTTTACTTTATTAAAGCAAAATACAAATCAAAGATAAAGTTTAAGATCATTGTACTACTTTTGAAGAGAAACCAAAGCCCTAAATAGAAAATTCTCCCAAAAAGTTGACAAATCTCCCTCTTAAAAGCTTGGATCTCTAAATTGAATAATGGAACTGTGCTAAAAAACACCTTGAAAACACACTTCTTCTTTAATTATGGGTAAAAATATGACTTTTAGTGGCTCTAATTATCTTGTTCCAAGTGAGAAAATCATCTTTAAATAGCCAAAATTCAAAATTTCATCACTTAGGGTTTCGTGGGGTCTTGGGCGTGACCTCTCATGGGTCACGAGCATGCATGACCCCTTTTCTTAGATAATGGCAAACAGTTAGTCACTTTGGTCTTTTTTGGACTTTTATAGGGGTTATAGGCATAACACCCTAATGGGTCACGATCGTGACCCCTTCTTTTTCATAGTAGTATGCTATCGAATCTTTATTTTGTCTCTAGGATTTTTAGGGGCTCATGGTCATAAGACTGTGACTATCCTTTTTAGGTAGTAACTTGCTTTCCTTTGGTCTCTACCATCTTCAATACGTATTTGGCTCACCAAATTGCCTATTTTCACCTGTAAAATAAGAAAATTTTGCCACTGATGGAATTTAAGAATAATTTAACCAATTAAACTTAAAATTAATTAAATTCTTAGCAAAAATTACATTAATAATGGGTGAAAATTATACCAAAATATTATATAAAATTGTATCATATCACTGACATGTGAGCCAACTAGAATAGCGATAATGAAACTAAATCAACTGAATTCAATGATTTGGCAAAAATGAAGGATTTTGAAAAATTCTTTTCTTTTTTTCCTTCTAAAAGATTAGGATAAGAAAATTACTAGAGCTAAGGTGCTAGTGCTAGAGTACAAACCAAGAGACGGTATCATTTTTATACATATACGAGTGAGTAAAAGAGAAGATCGAACAGAAAGTAAAAGAGCCCTGATGTCAAACCTTTAAGCCCAAACTCTAATTTCTCTTGAGTTTTGCCACAACTAGGAGTGTGCATTCAATCAATTCTATTGATTTAGTTTAAAAATTGAAAAATATAATGCCCCACAATTTACATAAATAAAATATAATTTAATAAAAATAAGATAAATTAAAAGAAAAATAAAAATTTAAAATAATTAAAGTGAAAATTTTCTACATAAGTTATTAATAGAAATAAATAAAGTAAAAGAAAAAGGATTAAAAGTGTTATTATGCCTTAAGAGCTTATGAGCCGTTAAACGGATTTTAAAGAGCTAATCATAGCCGTCTATCCAAGGTATATATAAGTCAAAAATTTGCATAGCAAAAGAAAGTGAAAAAAAATGTTATTTTCTTATTCTCCCTTTTCTCAAGTTACAAACATTAGGAAACTAAAAAACACACACAAATTATTAAAGTAAACCTATTCATACTTTAATCTAGTGATTCATAATTGATATTCTCTGCAATTCCCTTGCATAATTGTGTTCTTGTGTGTATTTTTGCTATGGTGTTCAATTGAATTGAAGAAGAATGAGAGGAAGAAGCAAAGAGGAAAGCTAAGGGGACAGAAATAATTGAGGCCTAGAAATGCAATTAATTTGTTCTAATTGCTAAAAATCGATATGTCTATGTATGATTTTTTATTCCCTCTTTGATTAATAGCATGAATTGGAAGAAATTAGTTTTTTGTGTAGAAAATTATGGTTTTTAATTGATTTTGATGTTATTAAATAATTATAATGCAATTAAATGAGTCTGATTATTGAATAATTCATGTATTATGTGTATCTAAAAATTGGATATGTTTTGGCATGATTGGGTATGAAAAATTGGTGAAAAAGCTGGTAAAAATTGATAAAAAATCATCTTTTGTTTGTCAAGTCTAAGAGTTTTACTATCGTGACCCCTTCGAATATAGAGAATACAATTCTAGAAAATCAGGACCTTATGGCGATAACCTTGAGGGCTTACGACTACGACCTCATCAAAACACAAATATAATTGAGTTATTTTCATGAATTATTAGGCTTTTGAAATGGGACTTTAACATGTTTCAAACCAATGAAACTTTAGTCTTGTTAAAGCATAAATGACATGAATCTAGTATGAAATAACATGAATATGCATCAGAATGACATGGAATATGTAGTGTGTCTAACAAGGTATAATTAGGATGATATGAGTTCAAACACATGATTATGATAAATGAATACTATTACATGGGTATGATTGATCGGAATATGATGATTTAACATGAGATGATATGAATTGACACACAAAGACTTGAAATGGTGTGTGTTAACATGAGATGAAATATGAAGACTTCAATTGGATATGTGGTAATTCAAACATGGTAAATTGATATGTAATGACTCTATATAATGTTATAAATACGATGATTTAGATATGGTGTTAACTTGAATGTGATGTATAAAGATGAGTATAATGAGTATCACATAATGAGTCTGCTATGTTAAGGTAAGATGTATAGATATGATATATTATTATATAATGATGGGAATTCATTACTTTGGGCATGTTACCATAAGCACATGAACTATATGATGTGGAATAAGACAACAAGTGATATGAGAATATAAACATGATACTCTGATAAGAATGACATGAATTTGATGGGTTATATCTGTGAATTTGTATATGATGAATTGCCACTAGATGGCATGAATATAATGTTGTGCTTATTGTTAGCTTAAGGCTATATCTTATTTTTTATGATAATCAAATCTTAACTAAGCTTTTTTAGAAATATATTTTTTGTGCTTATTATTTCTCAGATTTCTCCACCAAAAAATTCCTTATGGTTAAAGAAAAAAGGGTTTCTAAGAATTTTTTTAATTTTGTTTTTAGAACTTATTATATAAAATCAAATTTAAAGAACTATCATAAATCATAATTTTTAAAATTATATAAAATAAAATTTTCATACATTATAATTCTTAAAATGTATAAAATAAAATTTTCATACACGAAACATAATGTTTTTGAAAAGCTTTTAAAAATCAGTGAATTGAACAATATCATTATAAAAGGAGCACAGTTGACAAAAATGAACAGTTCCATTAGAAAAGGCTGTATCATTAAAAACTAGTGCAAGATGAAATAAGGGCTAGTTTTCTTATCATTTTTTATTGTCTTTAAATGGCTATTTTATTGTTCACAATGGCTATTTTTGGTTTTAGACCTATAAATACATGTGGAACCAATTGTCAAATGGTTAAAGAAGTTGGAAAAATTATCTATCCCTTGAGATAAAAAGTTAAACACTATCTTGGCAAAATTTTCCACATCTTTGTGCTTTATTTATTACATATCCTCCTTAAATTTGATTATAACATTTTTGTTGTAATTATTTTGTGAGAAAAATTATTTGTAAAAGTGTGAGATTGGTTTAGCTAGAATTTGAAATTTTTCTAGCAAGTGTTTCTCTCATTATTTTACTTTGGAAAAGGTTATGGGTAGATACATTTGTAAGTTTGCATCTATTGGCTTTAACTCTTGCCATTGAAAAGAGTCGTGAGTGGAGATAAAATCTCAATATGGGTTGTCTTGGAGAGTGGAAGTAGACAAAGGAGGCTAAACCACTATAAATCGATTGTCTTAATTTTCCTTTCCTCTTTATACTCTTTATTTTCTATGTATAATCTATTTGGTTTTCTATTTGTGTTAAAATTTTAATTTTGATATTATTTAAGGAAATCGAGTTTCATCAAAACTTGAATTTTCATATTTAAAGTTGAATTTTTGCAAAGTTCATATTTTAATGCGTAAACTTGATTTCTACAAAGCATATTTTGAGATAAGTTGTTGAAATTATTTTTGAAGTTTATTTCACATACATTGCATATCATCTAAGTTTCCCACAAAAAACCTTTTTGAACAAAAAAGTTCTTTATTCTAGAAAAGGGTGAGAATTTTACACACTCTACTTAACCCCTCCTGTGTGTATTTGGGACTAATAATTAGTATCGTAGCAAATCTCATTTCCAAAGGCTTAACATCCTTGAGAGATCTTTAAACTATGGTATTCTCTTTTAGAACTAATTTTCCCATGGCTACACCATTCTATGAAGGATAAAATATCTATAGACCAATTATGTTCTATGGTGACAATTTTGCCTTTTGAAAAAACTATTATGAAAAACTTCATTGATGCTCAAGATATGGATTGTTAGGATATCATTGAAAATGGTTATTATGTTCCCATAAAGAAAGTGAACAATGTTGATGTACTAAAGCTCAAAAAAAAGTTTATTGAAGCAGAAAAAACATTGGCTTAGAAAAATGCTAAATCAATAAGCATTATTTTCTATGCTTTACATGTAAATAAATTTAACTGAGTTTCTGGTTGTGAAAGAGCAAAAAAAATTTAAGACAAACTTACTACTACTTATAAAGGCATGAATCAAATGAAAAATTCACACCTTAATGTTGTAATGGGGGAATCTAAATCTTTCAAAATGAAATAAGATGAGCCAATTTCTGATGTTACTAGCATATTTCTAAAAACAGTGAATGATGCCAAAGCTCTTAGTAGCCCCATTTTTGAAGAAAATCAAATTAAAAAACTTTTAAGGGCTCTTACCTTAAGGTGGGAAAATAAAGTCTTTATTTTACTTGATAAGGATGTGAGCATTTTAATATTTGATAAAGTTTGTGGATCTTTACAATCTCATGAAATGTTTATAAAAAGCCAAGTGACAAAAAAGGAAACATAAAACAAGAAAATGGGAATCGCTCTCAAAGTTGATTCTAGTGAAAGCGATTCATCACTTTCTAATGATAAACTTGCCTTTATAACTAAAAAAATAAAAAAATTATACAAAAAAGGCAAAAAGCCTTCTAAATAGCATTTTCATAAAAGTTTTTATCTGAAAAGTGAATCTCCTTAAAATTTTCCAATGAGGTTGTCTATTATGAGTGAAATAAGCCTAGAAATACCAAATCTAAATATCCTAATTTGAAAAAGAAGGACAAAAAGCATAAGAAAAGATCTATGGTTGCCATAATGAAGCAACAGTGAAGAATCCAATGGAAACTCAACAACGTCAAAAAAGGGATAAAAAAAACTTGGGCTAATGGCAATGTCAGATCGTGAAGATCAAAATACTATAGTTAGAGTAGAAAATGATATTGATGAGTTTAAGGTTAGTAGTTCTCATTCTAATGATTATAATGATATGCTTGCATGTTTTGAAGAAGTGTGTAAAAATTATATTAATCTTAAAACAAATCTTGTACTAGAAAATGAGCTTAATGCATTAAAGCATGCACATGAAGAGATTAAGCAAAGAGAAATTAATGCATGCTCCAATCTCTATGAGTGGAAAAAAGAAATGCATATTGCTTAAAGAAAAAGATAAAAAAAATCAATACACTTTACAAAAATATTAAATCATGAATAAAAAAGGAAAAGAAATCATAGTAGCTCATCCAGAATAGCAAGTAGAAATGCATCCAGAAAACATGTTAAACTTATAAAAAGCACAATCATAAGTGTCATACTAAGTTTATACCTCTTGCTCTCAATGCTTTTACTTCTTCTTCTTTTTACTTTTTTTTGTTGTAAAAAATGACGTATCCAAATTCTATTATTATAAGAAGAATCTTTTTTTGGAAAATCAGATGGATTGAGAAAAGCTCACCATCTGATTCTAAGATAGTAAAACAAAAGCTTTTTTATGATCTAAAAGTTAAAATATCTTTTATTGTTGTAAAAAAGCAAGAAAGTTCTAATGTTGCCAATAGAAAATGACCCAATAGAAATTGAGAACCTAAATCTGCTTGATTTCTATATAGATATGTCTAAAGAGCAATAGAACAAAAAAAGTGGTGCTTAGATAGTGATTACTCTAAACACATGACTTCAGATAGAAAAGCATTTTCTAAATTAACCATGATATATAGTGGTAAAGTTAGTTTTGGTGATAACAAGAAAGGCAAAATTGTTGGAATAGGGACCATTAGTTTTAATCCTTGCATTGAAGATGTCTCACTTATTAAAGGCCTTAAATTCAACTTGTTAAGCATTAGTTAATTTTGTGATAAGAATAGAAGAGTGATCTTTAAAGTAGATCACTATAGAGTAGAAGACTTCAAAATAAAAAGACTATTATGACAGGGCATAGATTGGGCAATATCTATGAAATTAGCTTAGAAGAGCTATAGAAAAGTGCAAAATCTTGTTTGATCACACAAAAAGAGTTAAGCCGGTTCGGCATAAAAAACTTGGTTAGAAAAGTTGTTAAGAAAGAATCTTATATAAGGAATGCCAAGAATCAAATTAAAAAAAAAAAAAGAATACGTTTACAAGGCATGTCAACTTGGAAAGCAAATAAGAGCTTCATTCAAGTCCAAAAAGGAGATATCCACTAAGAATTCTATAGATCTTCTTCACGAATTTGTTTGGACCTATTAGTCCTTCAAGTCTTAATAGAAAAGCCTATGTGTTGGTAATAGTGGATGACTACACAAGATTCACCCAACATTATATCTTAACGACATGAATGATACTTTCAAGGAATTTAAGAAGTTGAGCAAGAAGATACAAAATGAGGAAGGCTATATGATCACAAGCATTAGAAGTGCATGGAGGAGAATTTGAAAATAAGAATTTTATAGTGGAATAGGAATTCATCACAACTTTTTTACTGCCAGAACACCTTAATAAAATGAGTTGTAAAAAGGAAGAACATGACACTCTAAGAAATGGCTAAAACAATGCTAAATGAGAACAACTTGCAAAAATAGTTTTTAATAGAAGCTTTCAATACCACATGTTATATGTTGAATTAAATCTCAAATAGATCAATGTTAAAAAAGACACCATCTGAGCTCTGAAAGGGTAGAAAACCAAACGTCAACTACTTTCAAGCCTTTCGTTGTAAGTGTTCTATTTTTAATGATGAAGATAACCTATGAAAACTTGATACTAAATCTAATGAAGGAATATTTTCAGGTTATTCTTTAAATAGCAAGGTTATAAAACTTACAATAAAAGAACATTTAGTGTAATTGAGTCTATTAATGTTAAATATGATTCTTATTTTATTTATTTATTCAGGTGGTTTCTCTAATATTCCCATAAAGCCTTCTTATATTGATTATATCTATCTGATAAAAATATATTTTATGCATATTGTCCATTTTACAAAAATTTGGTCTACACAACGGCTACCTAGGTAATAAACTCCAAAATATACACCTGCACAAAGCACTTCTAAAACCTTACTTCACTCATTCACCATCACTTGGACCCTTCTAGTCCCCCATTATCATATATCATCACATCATAGTACACAACCATTAACACACAGGGTCTCAGGCCTATAATAATAAGAAAAAACATATAATCATATGACCCCGCATATTCAGTAATACATCAGTCACATTATTTACTTATGTCTAGTATTTACACTACTAAGCCCAACCCTACATCTATACATGAGTGCCATACTATACATTATGAAAAGTATAGAAATAATACCTTTAAAATATCTATCTGCTACACTACAAAATGACACTGAGGCTAGACAGCTACACTATCAATGACTTATGCATCAGAACATCAATACGCTGAGTGTATAACTCAGTGGTGAATTTAATGCAATAAAAGCATTTCATACATATATACATGCAATATACAGCTAATGGGTCATATGCAACATGCAGAAGCAATTTCATAAAGTAATATTAATTTATTCATTTAACTCTTTATATAAATTTTTGGTGTCATGTTATTATTAAATTTTCTCGATTTCCATTCGATAACTATTATCTGTATTAAATATCACCAATTCCTTGTTGTTATTAACCTTATTGTTCATTTTTGCATTCAGGCCTATACTAGATAGATGACACTTTAAAGCATTGGATAAGGAGGAAATCCAGGCTATACAGTGGCCCATATTTTGGACCTTGGTAGGTGTATCTACCTAGTACAGTGGCCCTATCTCAGAATTGCCATGGCTACACCCATATAATGCAATGGCCTATCTCAAAACTGTGGTAGTTGTACCTACCTACATAATGTAGTGGCCCATATCTCGGACCACTGTGGTTACACCCACATAGTGCAGTGGCCTATATCAAAACCTCGGCGGCTGCACCCACCTAGTGCAGTGGCCCTATCTCAAAACCACCATAGCTGCACCCACATAGTGCAGTGGCCAACATCATGACCTCGGCGGCTACATTCGCCATCATAATCATCCATATACTAGCCCTGAAGGCACAATAACTCTAGCAGCTGCTAATCCTTAGTTGATCAGTCAACTTATCCAATGGGTGTTTAACTATTAGGTCAACTCTATTATTTATTTATTTCTTAATCACAAATCATTTATTTTCTTTATATTCATCTCATATCACATAACTTTAGGTCATTATTACACATACATTTTATTAGACTGTTATAGGTTATTTTACGTAAGGTGCACTATTCTTTTAGTCACTTTTCACTATTCATCCACCATGAGATGTTCTCATAATTAACACAATTTTTCCATCAAATGCCAATATGTTGAATCACTAATTACACACCACTTTATAGTCTATTGTACACCATTATTTTAATTATTAATGTCCATTTTCCCATACACCAAACCATTTCCATATTTTACCTTAATTCAACATCTTCCATTTATTCATAACCATGTACTCATTTTCTCACATTTCATGACACATAAATATTATACATCACATTTTCCACCATATTACATTATGATCCCACATCATACACATGCCATGACATACATGTCATGCATTTGGCCATACATACATCTCCCACATGCACATATTTTTCCCATCTAATTTGTATACATATCATTATTATGACATTATTCATACATAGTAGCATGCTTATTTCAACAAAACATGCATACATATATACATACCAACACTTCTATACACAAGTTTATGTACACACACATGCATTCACATCATGGCATTAAATTCGCATACCTAGGGTAGCCTTACACCTTTATTCACCACTTTATTACCTTAAAATCCTTGGTCTTCACTATTTCTTCTCTCACTTATATATGGAACCCTAATCTTAGAAAATTCATATAAAATCCTATAAAGCTCCAAATTGAAATCTCCAAATATGGTTTTTCTTAGAAATATCAAGGCTACTTAAAACAAAAATAAAAACTAAGAAATCACCACTTACTCTACAAAAAGTTACTATTCACTCCATATTAAATTCTCCCAATTGAGGCCTTGTTTTTAAGTTTTCTCACTTGGAGAGTACTCTAAGGATCATAGAGGTATTTTTTCATATAATTTATGTAAGAATTGGTGGAGAATTAAGGTAGGAAAATTAAGAAAATGGTGGACAAAATCCCTAGTGTGGCATCGGCTTAGGTTGAGTAGAGAGGTTGAAGATGGCTTGGTTTTACACATGTGGCACTCCCATATGTGCAATAAAATATATATGGAGTAAGTGGTATGGTTAAATTGCGACACGTGGCGATCTAACGGCCAAAATAATTTTGATTTTGTCTTAAACTTTTGACAATTTTAAAAATTCATCTGTACTTCTAAAAGTAATCACTTTTGTTCTAAGAATCCTTAATTACGCCCACTTAGGGCCTCGTAAAATTTTAGGTCCAAACTCCAATGGCAAGTAGGTGTACTATTCACTCGCTATAATAAGAAATTCTGAAAAAAATATCAAACGATCTTAGAAAATTAAAATTTCTTCACCAATGAACTCAATGAAATTTTTAACTTTCAGGGTATAATATTTTTAGGTCTGTCCGGGCATATTCCAAGTCATTTTTGGTACAAGCTCATTTGAGGTTACTATTCACTTATTTACTACCTAAAATGAATTATTGGTTCTGCTAAAATTTTAAATTATTTCATTTTTCTCATTTCTTGGCCCATCAAAGTTTTATGACTAGTACACACCCTTTCTGGCCTTATAGAGGTATCTCGGTTTCCTAGGAACCCTGTTTAAGCCTCAGAGGTACTATTTATTAAACCTCGATTTACGGGCATTACATTATACATTTAAAATAAGCTGATAGAGCTTAATATGAAAGATTAAGAACTTTTCTACTTGAACATAAGTTTAAAAGAGGAAAATTATATACCACTTTATTTATAAAGCTTAAGTAATCTCATATTCTAATTGTTCAAAATTATGTTGATGATATTTTTTTTTGATTTTACTGACATTTCTATGTGCAAAGAATTTGAGTTTTTTTATGAAATAAGAATTTGAAATGAGTATGATGAGAGAACTCATATTTTTTTTTCTTGGATTGCAAATTAAGTAATATAAAGATAGAATTTTTATCAGTAAGTTTAATAACCATGGAATTACTCAAGAAATTCAAGATGTTAGATGCTAAAATTGCTAGCACTTACAATAAGCCCAACAACATAGATAGAACTTGACAAGAAAGGCAAAAGTGTTAAAGAAAAGTTGTAACAAGGCATAATCGATTCTCTATTATATTTGATGTCAAGTAGACTAGATATATACTTTAGTGTATGTCCATGTGCAAGATTTCAATCATCTCTAAAAATCTTATCTTACGGCAATCAAAAGAATCCTTAGATATCTATTGGGAACTCGAGAATTGGGTATATGGTATTCTAAGCATTCCTCTCTTAATTTAATTGGGTTTTCTAATGCAGATTATGTAGGTTGCAGAATAAAATGGAAAAACACTTCTAGTGCCTATCATTTTCTAGGCCAATCATTAATCACTTGGTCAAGTAGAAAATAAAACTCTATTGTCTTATCTATTACAAAAGTAGAATACATAGTTGCTGATGGAGGTCTAAAACAAATTTTATGGATTAAAAAACAACTAGAAGATTATGGAGTCGAGTTTGACCATATTCCAATTTATTGTGATAACACAAGTGTTATAAATCTCACAAAGAGTCTAATCATGCATTCAAGAACAAAGTATATAGGGATTAGACATGATTTCATTAGAGATCATGTTCAAAAAGGAGATATTATGCTAGAATTTGTTCCTACTGAACAACAATTAGCATATATATTCACTAAGTCTTTTAAAAAAGATCAATTCCGCTAGATAAGAAGAAAACTAGGCATGGGCACATCTAAAATTTTAGTATTCTACTGATGTAACTCTATTTCATTTCCATTTACAAGTATTTTGCAATTCTGAGCATGATTAGAACTACTTTTTCTATCTATTTCGGATTTTATATGTGATTTTCCTTAATTAATATGTTGCATGTAAATTTGAAAATTTAATGCCTGATGTATTAAAAAGTTGATTTGTTTTTTTGTTTTAATTTATTTATCATTTTCAAAAAAAGGGTTTGAAAAGTGAACAACTATTTTTCAAAATTCAAATTTCAAAAAAATAAAGAATAAGTGATAAAGACAAAATTTGAATTATTTTTTTTAAATGCCATAGAAAACTTTATTTATACTTTAAAATTTTCCTTTACCACTTTTAGGATTTTGCAAAAAGCATTTATATTTTCAAAACTCTTTTTATTGAAATTTATTGTTTTATTAATTGCATCAATTCATTTCTGCTAAAAACATCTCTCATCCTCCCAATCATTCTCTCTTCTTTGTCACTTATTTTCCAAATAACTAAACCCTAATCATGGCTAAGCAAACACCACCTCTTCATCCACCACTGTGACCATCATTGATTTAATGCCACTTTAATCTTTATCTCTTCCAAACCCTAGTCCACCGACCAAATAGTTGTCTTTTCCATTGTATGTCAAATCTTAGCCTTTCACCTTATAACTAAAATTGGTGACTGAAATTAATGAGGAAGCGGTCAAAATAAAGGAACTCGATTGATTGTGATTTGGTTCATTTTTCTATTCAACTTGAAAGAAAGCATCTTGGAAACAAAGTAAGAACCATTACTATTGACACTATTTCTCTGACTTCTAAAATATTTATGATATGTTGTGTGAACCGATATTATTGTTTTCTCTATATGGTTTTTGGATTTTTATTCTTTGCTTGTCTTTGTCCCTTATTGCTGATGACAAAAAAGTGGAGAACAATATATGATAATATGGAGGAGAATAAAAGAGATAATTATGGATTATAGATATT